>PDGT01000058.1:368921-382154 GCA_003671415.1 Megathymus violae | reverse complement strand
CGCGTACACGCGACTCAGAGTCGCCTCCGGCTTGCGTTCTCTGCGGCCAAGCCGGCCACCCGGCCAACTACCGTGGCTGCCCTCGCGCTCCCCGACCTAACCCACCCAGGACTACCACTTGGAAGTCCTGGAGAAATACCCAATCCGGCCCTCCGCCGAACACCGACGCGAACTTCCCTCCTCTGAGGACGCCTGTCGCGCCGCCGAAACCCGAACACTTCAACACATGGAGACGCACCGACAAGACCGCGACACCCGTAGTAGCTGCTCCCCGACCCGCCCCGGCCGCACCGCGCGTCCCGAAACAGGCCGAACCGCGCGTTAGCAACACCGCGCAAACAGAGGGAAATTCGTCCCTAGCCGACGACATGAAGCTCGTCTACGACGTCATTCGTAACGTCGACATATCCGAGATCTCCGTCCTGGCTCGCAAAATACGGGCGGCTTCAACACCTCAGCAGCGCCTTCTAGCGCTAGCTGAGCACAGCCATTTATTAACATCATTATAATGGCTCTAGCACTTAGTGCGCCTTCCAGTCAAACCGGTCGTATCAAACCTAAGGGCATCTCGCTCATCTCAATTAACATTCGCGGTCTCCGTAGCAACCTCCCTGAACTAAAGGAATTCGTTCGCAACAACGCCACTGACCTACTATTAGTCCAAGAAACATTCTTAAAACCCGCCCATACCAAGGGCCTGTCAATTCCCGCGTACAACTTCATACGCAACGACAGACAAGACAGAACCGACAGACGCTCCGGCGGCACCGCAAGCCGCGCAAGCGGCGGCACCGCCATTTACTTTAGGAAGTCGCTCCACTGCTCTCATATTGAGACTCCGACTCTCACGAACTTAGAAGCCACTGTTTGCAAGCTAGGTATGACTGGGCATCCGTCCCTGGTCATAGCCTCGGCTTATAATCCGGCGAAAGCCCCGTTGTTAATCTCAGACTTAGAAGCCCTATTCTCACTAGGAGACTCGGTTATTTTATTTGGAGATCTTAACTCCAAACACACGGACTGGAGGTGCCAATCGACCAACGCGAACGGCGCCAGACTTAGACAATTTATAGATACACGGGACATCGATGTCCTTTGTCCTTCCACCCCTACGCATTATCCGGATATCGCGCTCCACTCTCCGGATATCATCGATTTTGCGTTAGTTAAAGGAATCGCGCTCAACTTGAGAGCGATCGAAACGCTCCAAGACTTAGGTTCTGACCACCGGCCGGTCTCGCTCCGATTTGGGCCTTATGCCACCGAACCAATCACTTCTTCTAAAACCTTCACCAATTGGGAAGGATATAAAAAATCACTACTATCAGGTCTCGATGCCGGCGGCTCGCCACTGGCTACCATCAACTCCGAGTACTTCGTCGATACGGAAAAGATTGACTCAGCGGTCAATTCCCTAACACAATTAGTTCAAACGTCTCTCCGAAGCAACGAGCGCGTAGTCGAGGTGCCAAACCGAAAACTACCACTCGATGTTAGGAATCTCATCCAAGCAAAGAATGCGGCCCTTAGAAAGCGCTCTATCCCACTCCAACATACAGAAAGCGTGCAAACGCTCTCCAGTGACGCGTTCGCTCTCGTCTATCCGAACTGAGGAACTCCAATTGGGACTCCCTCATGGAGGGAATCAAACCCTCCCATCAGGCGTTCTACAAGGTGGCGAAAGCCCTCCGAGTAGGCGCCCCAATTCTTACCCCGCCTTTGTCACGTCCCGATGGCAGTATCGCCTTCGAAGACGCAGACAAAGCCGAATGTTTCGCTGACAGCATTGCTTCTCAATGCACACCCAGCTCGCAACCATGCGTTCCTTCCCACATAGATTCAGTAGAGGATGAGGTCCGTAAAAAGAACTCACTCCCAATCACCGCTGAGCCCATCGTCGTTTCCGTCGACGAAGTCCAGGACATCATCCGGGGTCTTAAACCCCGCAAAGCGCCAGGAGCCGACGGCATCTCTAACGTCGCGCTCAAACACTTCCCCGAGCAGGTTCTCTCCGTTTTAGTGCTCATTTTCAATGCCTGCTTGCATCACTGCTTCTTTCCAACCGCTTGGAAGGAAGCTATAGTTATAGGTATCCCTAAACCCGGGAAACCGTTAAAAATACCGTCAAACCACCGCCCCATCAGTCTCCTCAAGGCGATGGGGAAAGTTTTCGAACGTATTATACAGACAAGACTGAAAAACCTTCTCTTTCCTGTAGGCGGTCAATCGTTAATAATCCCACATCAGTTCGGGTTCCGTACCAGACATTCGTGCCCTCAGCAAATCCACCGTATAGTGGAATATATCCTTAGCGGTTTTTATCCGAAACGTAGGCGTACAGTCGCGGTTTTCTTCGACGTTGCCAAAGCTTTCGACAAAGTTTGGCACGAAGGACTCCTTTTTAAACTCCATTGTCTAGGCTTGCCTGATCGCGTTGTTCGATTGGTCGCTTCCTACCTTCAAAACCGCTACTTTCGTTTTAGACACGAAGGAGTACTTTCTTCCCCACGCCCACTAGCGGCTGGGGTACCTCAGGGCTCGGTATTAGCTCCCATTTTATTTTTAACTTACGTTAACGACATTCCCATTCCGAAAAATGGAGTACAACTATCGTTATTCGCAGACGACACCGCGTTATATTATCAATCACGGGAAATTAATCACGTCTTCTCCAAAATCCAACACTCGGTAGACGAGTTAGGGAACTGGTTCTCCAAATGGCGAATCGAAGTTAACGCAGAAAAAAGCACAGCGGTATATTTTCATTTCAAACCCAGACACAGACATGACGAACCCAACATCCGACTGTTAGGAGCCCCTGTCCCGTGGAAAGCCACAACTAAATACTTAGGAGTAACACTCGACTCCGCACTAACCTTCAGACCACACATACGGAAAATCACCAACTCCGCCAGGTACTACATGGGCCAACTCAACCGTCTGTTGGGAAGGCATAGTAAGATGTCCCTCAGGAACAAGCGAACGCTCTATAAGGTTTGCATACGGCCGGTGATGTCATACGCCGCCCCTGTTTTCGCACACGCCGAACCCAATATCCTTCATCCCATCCAAGTCGTCCAGAATATCTTTTGCAGGAGAGCAACCAACGCCCACTGGTGTGTGAGGAACCCCGACCTGCACTTCGATCTTCAGCTTCCGACTATCCAGCAATTCTTCAAAGTTTACAGCACGTCATTTTTTAAATCCTCAGAGGAACATAGTAATCCCCTTATCAGACAGGCAGCGGATTACACCGCTCCTAGTCTTTCAGGCCACCAAATCCGGCGGCCGAGAAATGCTCTCATCAATCCCCCAGACAAGTTATCTTCTGACTTGGACCGCCGTTTGGCGGCCACAGTCAAGAACTCCAACAATTCCAGTTAGTAGCGTCCTTAAGACGCCGCATAGTCTCACCATCCGACAACACCTTCTGTGTTAATAACAAGCGGACGCTCCCTCGGGAGTGCCGCTAGCACCCTATCCTTCTCTAAGGATGGGTCGCATCCGATGAAGGCTTAGGGGCCACAAGGCCAAAGCCAACCGGGTGGTGTTTAGTGGGTAGGCCCCTAGGTTTTTCGGGAGTCCCACATAACCAGAGCAGCCGGCTGCCTGGTATGCATAAAGCATTCACCACCCCCCTCCCCCGCTTCCGGAGGAAAAAAAAAAAAAAAAAAAAAAAAACGACTTCAGTGGGATTTGCAAACTAGGTATGACTGGGCATCCGTCCCTGATCATAGCCTCGGCTTATAATCCGGCGAAAGCCCCGTTGTTAATCTCAGACTTAGAAGCCCTATTCTCACTAGGAGACTCGGTTATTTTATTTGGAGATCTTAACTCCAAACACACGGACTGGAGGTGCCAATCGACCAACGCGAACGGAGTTAAACTTAGACAATTCGTAGAAACACGGGACGTCGATGTCCTTTGTCCTTCCTCCCCTACTCATTACCCGGATCACGCGCTTAACTCTCCGGATATCATCGATCTCGCGTTAGTTAAAGGAGTCGCGCTTTATTTAAGAGCAATCGAAACGCTCAACGACTTAGGTTCTGACCACCGGCCGGTCTCTCTCAAATTCGGGCCTTATGCCACCTTCGAAGACTTCGATAAAGCCGAATGTTTCGCTGACAGCATAGCTTCTCAATGCTCACCCAGTTCGCAACCATGCGCTCCTTCACACATAAAATCAGTAGAGGATGAGGTCCGTAAAAAGAACTCACTCCCAGTCACCGCTGAGCCCATCATCGCTTCCGTTGACGAAGTCCAAGACATCATCCGGGGTCTTAAGCCCCGTAAAGCACCAGGAGCCGACGGCATCTCTAACGTCGCGCTTAAACACTTCCCCGAGCAGGTTATCTCTCTCTTATTTCCCATTTTTAATGCCTGCTTGCATCACTGCTTCTTTCCAACCGCTTGGAAGGAAGCAATCGTTATAGGAATTCGTAAACCTGGTAAACCTCTTAACATACCGTCAAATCACCGCCCCATTAGTCTCCTCAAGGCTATGGGGAAAGTATTCGAACGCGTCATACAGACAAGACTAAGGAACCTTCTTTTCCCCGTAGGTGGTCAACCTTTAATCATCCCTCATAAGTTCGGTTTCCGTGCCAAGCACTCGTGCCCTCAGCAAATCCATCGTATAGTGGAATATATTCTAAGCGGTTTTTATCCCAAACGTAAACGTACAGTCGCCGTTTTCTTCGACGTTGCCAAAGCTTTCGACAAAGTTTGGCACGAAGGACTCCTTCTCAAACTTCACTACCTAGGTCTGCCTGATCGCGTTGTTCGATTGGTCGCTTCCTACCTACAAAACCGCTGCTTTCGTTTTAGGCACGAAGGAGTACTTTCTTCCCCACGCCCGCTAGCGGCTGGGGTACCACAAGGCTCGGTACTAGCTCCTTTGTTATTTTTAACGTACGTGAACGATATTCCCATTCCGAAAAACGACGTACAACTATCACTATTCGCAGACGACACCGCCCTTTATTATCAATCACAGAAATTAGATTCGGTCCTCTTCAGGCTCCAACACTCGGTTGACGAGTTAGGTAAATGGTTCGCCAAATGGCGAATCGAAAGCCAACGCGGAGAAAAGCTCCGCGGTATGTTTTCATCACAAACTTAGACACAGACAAGACGAACCTAACATCCGGTTGCTAGGCTCCCCTGTCCCGTGGAAAACCACAACCAAGTATTTAGGAGTAACACTCGACTCCAGACTGACATTCAGACCGCACATTCGCAAAGTCACCAACTCCGCCAGATTTTATATGGGCCGACTCAACAGTCTGTTGGGAAGGTATAGTAAGATGTCCCTCAGAAGCAAGCGAACGCTCTATAAGGTTTGCATACGACCGGTGATGTCATACGCCGCCCCTGTTTTCGCACACGCCGATCCCAAAATCCTACATCCCATCCAAGTTGTCCAAAACATTTTTTGCAGGAGAGCAACCAACGCCCACTGGTGCGTGAGGAACGCCGACCTGCACTTCGATCTTCAACTTCCGACCATCCAAAAATCTTTTAAAGACTATTGTACAACATTCTTTGAATCCTCAGAGGAACATACCAATCCACTTATCAGACATGCAGCGGACTACACCGCCCCTAGTCTTACAGGCCACCAAATCCGGAGGCCAAGAAACGTTCTCACAGATCCCCCCGACAAGATATCTTCTGACTTGGACCGCCGCCTGGCAGCCATAGTCAAGAAATCAAATAGTAACAGTTAGTAGCATCCTTAAGATGCTACATAGTCTCACCATTCGACAACACCTTCAGTGTTAACAACAAGCGTATGCTCCCTCGGGAGTGCCGCTAACACCCTTTCCTTCTCTAAGGATGGGTCGCCTCAGATGAAGCCTTAGAGGCCACAAGGCCAAAGCCAACTCGGGTGGTGTTTAGTGGGTAGGCCCCTAGGTTTTTCGGGAGTCCCACATAACCAGCGCAGCCGGCTGCGTTGGTATGCTAGAAGCATTCACCACCCCCCTCCCGCGCTTTTCCGGAGGGTAGCCCATTTCCCATCTTCTGGGCGCAAAAAAAAAAAAAAACTTCAGTGGGCTGTTGTCACCCTCGAGTCCCGAATACCCCATGCATGGGCCGCGTAGGAAATCTCGTATCGTTTGTTGTCACCACCCTTCCCTGTAGGACGAACTACTCTTGGGTACCGCCGCACATTCGGCATTTGTTCATTGTTAAACGTGCACTCACCCAAGCTTGTAAACAGGACGTGCGAGGATTGCACAAGACCTAATAGTGTATATATATATATATGTGTTAATTAGGTCGTGATTCTAAATGCACATAGTTATAAATAGTTTATTAATTAAAGTATCAAGATGATTCCACTACGTAGACACGCCGATCGATATTTGTATAACTAATGTTTACCCGTAAAAGTGACGCGTTGGTAGATATAAATATACTTTAAGTCGACAGTTCAAAGCCTGTTAGAGTTATGGAAATGTGGATTAATTTTCGACTGTCATATAATAAATTCATTTCAAGATTTACAACATTATACAGAGCCAAGATATCGCTTGTATAATATTTGAAATATAAAGTTTAATGTTTCAAATCACATGTTTATATTTAATTAAAAACATGATAACAAGCTATAAAATGTGCCATAGAATAAACGTCGTAGGTACACGTTGACGAATGACATTTTGTAAAAAAATATAATTATGATCAAAACAAATTGAGGAAAACATACCATTAAATATAATAATTAAGTTGTGCGTTAGTCCGTGTTAATTGATCACTTAAATAACTATGTGTGTCCAATGACATAATTTAGTTACGCAATTACTTTGTATACTCATCATATTCGCGACGTCTTCACAGAAGGCGTTTCATATTGCTTGCAATGATTTCGAGTAGTTTCAACGTCAAGGTGAAGGCTGATCTCGTTACGTGGTCTTTTTGTTATAGAAAAAGTTTGAGGCTAACACTGAGATCCTCGCAACGGGATTCTATATGATGAAACATCAAGAATAGTCAGATCTGAGATCGAATTCAAATTGATAACGGATAACTGATGTACTTAAAGTCTTTATTTCACTTTCTACTATAAAAAAATGTTTATGGTGTTTTAAAAAATAGACAAAAATGAAAATGGTGGTATAATTTACAGTGGTTGGGGCCGCAACTGTAAGTGTTTTATTGCTTGTGTTGGGAGGCCCCGCTCTTCCATAGCAAAAGGTATACATTATAAAAAATATGTTTTTAAAGATACATATGTTTGTGTATGTGTGCATTACCAACGCAACTGAGTATGTGAGTGTGCTGTGTGAGTGTGTGTGTGAGTGTGTGTGTGTGTGAGTGTGTGTGTGTGAGAGAGTGATGTGTGCGAACGTGTGTGCGCTCGCTTATCAGTCACCTGTTATAAGTTTTCTGTGTCGTTATAATTTAATTGTAGGCCATCATGGAATAAGCCACAGTTTTTTAGGTGTCACCTTAGAGATGAAACTTCAGCGGGGCGCCTATATTATGTCAGTAATGGCAGCCAAACTTGGTAAGTCTGTTTAAGCTATTACAAATATAAGACTGTTTACGGGCGCAGATACAAGTAGAGCTAACTTGTTTATTTTGCTTATTTTCCTAGTCTTATGTTCTTATGGTATCCTCATATATGTTAAATCAGCTGACATTAATTCATATGTGTGTTGCAAAACAGAGCAATCAAAGCGTTATATAGATGAAAGATACGGGAGTATTTACGGGAAAAATTTAAAGAAATAGGTGTACTCACCGTAGTCTGCCAATATATTTATAGGAATTTAATATTAACTCGAAAAAAATATGTACAAGCACAAAAGTGATACAGACAATTGTGATACAAGAAACAGGCACAATTTGGATACGTCATCACATCGTTTTCAAAACGTTTAGCGTCCTTTTGTGGGGCTTGGAGTTCGTTTTGACTATAAGGTTTCAAAGTTGATACGTGAGGTGCCTATTGGAACTTTTAAGCGACGCGTTATTAGTTATAGGCACAGTTTATAGGCAAAGGATATTATAGTATAGATTAATATAGGTATAAGTGACAAGCACGCTTGGAAATAATAGTGTCTAAACCAGTTCCGCGCAGGTTTAAACTCACTTTATAATTACCATGTCTTAAAAGATGTACTGAGGAGTTTCTTTCGCAGTTTCTTCTCTTCAATGTTTTAGCACCTTCTCGAAACGGTAGTAGAAGCAAAAAATGATGTGCATGACTGTATTTACAGAATATCTATACGATTCAATGATTTCGAATTTGAAATTGAGCTTGAAAGTAATTATTCAGTTGTTACCGAGCATGTGAGTGGTGTCGTTCTCCACTTTTGACTGTTCGTTCTGTTCCTGGCAGAGAAGGAGCTTGGTAATGTATTTTTTAATTACAGTTTTAACAGTGTCTGTTCACCGAATAGATGACCATCCCTTAAAATGTTTGTCCTCCAACTAGCCTTGACGATCTTTTCGATGGAGCTTTTAATTTTTGAGATCTGTCTTAAGTACTTTTAAGCCTCCTACATTGCACAATGGCGCTAATCTCTATCTATATTTCATATGCAGTTCATTTAGTCTCCAGCGATTTACCGACGACCCTATAATCTCATAATTTTATTAGCTAGATTTCCGTCTATCTTTGTACTGTCTTGTCTTTTCAGAGCTTAGTAACACATAATTTTTTTTGGGTGTGTTTAAATTTGTGGTACGTAAGGTCTACGTTTCTAAAAAATAAGCGAAGTTTTGTGACTAGAATATAAACGGAACTCCGTAGCGGTCACAGGGTTTTGTGATGTCATATCGGTGTACGACCGTCCATATGTACCTACCACCTGCAACACGGCGAATTTTCATGCAGAGTTGTTACTGGATGAACGTTTTTTATTAGTATACATTATACTTATCGATATGTCCTATGTTATCTACTGTTTGTATTTTATATGCTGGATTGTATAATATATGACTGACCGCGTTCGCATTCATTTAACACCATTCAACCCATTGGGCTATGAGAGCTAAATATGTAGTGATTTAACATAATTGAATATACATAGATGTCGATGGGAAACAATTAAGTAGTTATTATGTTAGTGTACTTCTGAGCTTAGTTTATTAAAGTATGCAATTGATTTTGATGAAATTTTTCGAACTACTATTTACAGTATAGCAATTGTACTTGCTAAAGTAAGTAGAACATTTAAACTATGTTCATATATTCTGTAGACCTCATCGTTTTAGTGCTATTATTATCACTTGTAACTCATGCTTAATGCTTATTGTTAATAATTGTCACATCATATGTATATTAAGCTGTGTTTTTACACCCACGAAGTACCAAACTAGTTCTATATGACGCACGTAGAAGCAATAAAAAACAAGTCAAAAAATAAGTTAATTAGCATTCATGGATAACGGACATTTGTATATTGAAAGCTAGCATTTGGAACGATGGGTCAACGACTCGTTGCTTGCCAAGAAAGAAGAGAACTAGAATGTTGATTGGATCACCAATAAAATTGTTACGAAGGTTTTCTAAGGGTCGGCCGAAAAGAGCGGCTGAAAGGGGAGGCTGTCTTACGAAGGTTCTCGAAGGAGTCGGCCTAAAATAATAGAGGCCATATAAAAAATCCAGATAGTAATAATATCTACCTCGAGTACTTCAGGCAAATTTCGCCCTTAGGCAAAAGGGGCGAATATAGCATATACGGCTGTCTTCACCTGACCCGCTATTGTTCTATCGATTTCCGGGTATTATTATTGACTTAACACGAAAAGCGTAGAAAAGTCTGGAAGGCTCGAAAAACGATATAAATAGCAGGCAGAGTCGCCTGCGGGCCTTTCGGCTCCCGAATACTGAAGCGAAGAATTCTCTCCTCACGAAGCGAATACCTGCGATCTGCGAGTGCAACTGACAAGTTTGCGTGGACGCGAGCATAGATGGTATCATTTACATAGCCAAATTAGTCATTGAACATTTTAAACAAACAAATTGGCGATTAGTGGTTGTCAAATATTATGGTTATTAAAAACCGTCTGCCGATTGTCACAATTCATCCGCGATTATCAAAACTTAACTGAGAATTGATAGTTTGATAGACCGGATTGGTTATCAAAAATAATAACAGTCATTAAACCTTGTCGATGTCTCACGTCCTCAGAATTATTGATGAAAGAAAACATTATTCTATTAGTCTATCGAATTTGAAGCAGTACATTGAAATACGCTGGAACCTTGTCAATTTAGTGTAACAGTAACCAACCCGTTCTCTAGCGATTCTGCAAGTTAGCAATAAGCTCTCGATTACTAGGCTTGCTCTCCAATTTAGAACCTAGAACTAGAATCTAGATATCCAATCCTTTACGCGACTACTAATTCCATTTCCATTCCGTATTATTTTGTGTTAATGAAATAATTCCTTTTTTTTAAAAGGGTTTCTCGATATGTCCATAACGGTACCTAGTACACAGTATAGTACCTAAACAACTTAACTTTTTTAAAACAAAATGAAATTGCTAAACAAAATATTTATTGTAAAAGAATTGGATAAATGTGTACAAAGTGTGGCCTCCTGTGTTGCTCAAAATTTGTCGGCACCGATTATTCATAGAATCGATAAGTGTGTTTATGTTATCCAGCGACAATCGGTACCAGTGGTCTTAAACAAATCGTTTAGTTATTGGGTATTGTTTAAGTCCTTTAAAAAACATCTCTGGAGAATATCCCATGCGTGCTCGATGGGATTGAGGTTTGGCGATTGTGCAGGCCAGGCTGTCGGGATCACCGCCAGTTGATCACAGCTTGGAAAATATTTCATGGAAGGATAGATGCACCAGATCTCAGCGACGAGTTGTGTCGATTCTTTGCGCCTAATAATTACTCCCGGGCCCGCAAACAAACTGTTTGTCGCACCCACGACGCGCACGGTTGCGAGAGCGAACTCGCCTATTCCCCGCGTTCTCACCAAGCTTAACTCTCTTATGCATGCATAGATTGGTTGCGATTTGTTTGCGGATGAATGGTCGAAAATATTGTCAGTATGTTTGCAGTTCTGTGACCGAGAAGTATAGCTGTGGTGGCTCTATAATTAATGTAATTGGTTTTAACCGTTTTAATCATAGTAAAATAAATAAATAAAACACGCAGTTTTATCTTCCTAATAGTGTAAACAGACCTATTATGTTTACCTGCGAGAACCGATATATGGATGCCTCACTGAAGCTTACTATCTAAGGGGCCCCCCAAAAAAAACTGTAGATTGTTCCATAGTTAATGTTTCATTAATTAATTTAAGGATTTTGCTTACTTTCGGCACATTTGGTAGTGCAAACTCTATACACTTCGTTATTGTAGCATTTAAAACTAAATTGTTTATGGTAAACCAATGCGATACATAGGATAAAGCACTGTTTACATCGTCAAAATTTAATTTATTTATTTTTGTCTTAAATATTATAGATACAAAGAGTACAATGTCCGCATGTTTGCTAAAAAACATACGGCAAATCGTTATAATAATATATGAATCATAAAAACTAACGGACCTAGAATACAGCCCTGTGGTACATCCATTACAATGATGATCCCGATAATTCGGTATCATGTACACTAACATATTGAATCCTACCCTTCAAACTGGACGCAATCAAATCGAGAGAACGTGCCAATTTCGCACGGTTTGCTTAGATGAGGGTAATACTGAGATTATTATAATTCGTAGAATCTGTAACATGATACATAAAGCTATAAAATATAAATGAAATGTTTAAAGCATAAAAAAATACTGAGCGTTTCTCGCTTACAATGTATACGTTCATTTATGTTGAAGACTGTGTTGCCCATCACTGGAACGGCTAGGACAAAAAAAATATTATTCTAATTACTTGAAATGAATGTTAAAACAAATATTTCTTGAAAAATTGCACAGAAACATCTAAAATTAGACGATTTGGCGTTTTCCGGCTTCGAGATTTGCGCAGGAATTAACACTTATCTGTCATTGTAAAAAAATATTTTGACGTGAATGGATTTTTTAAGTTAAAAACAGACGAAAAAGAAGGCCATTTGACACCGTTCAGCTATGGAAAGTTTCTATTAGAGACATTCCATACCTACTATGCCATATATATGTCATTTATTAGGCAGAACTCGTTAGGTCTGCGTGAACATCAAAATATGTTATGTTAGTAGATATTATCTACATCTATACTAATAAATATAATTGGAGTGTCTGTTTGTAATATTAAAGTAACCACTTTTTACTACATGCATATGAATGTATATAGGGTACATATACCAAAGTAACATTTTTTACAATTTTTGTCTGTCTGTCTGTTTGTTCCAGGTAATCTCTGAAACGGCTGGACCGATTTTGACGGGACTTTCACTGACAGGTAGCTGATGTAATAAGAAGTAATTTAGGCTACTTTTTTTTTCTACTAATTAACTTTTTTGTTAAATTCCACGCGGACGAAGTCGCGGGCACAGCTAGTATAAAAATAAAACTATAACAAGGCTGAACCGAAAATATGTAAGTAAGCTTTAGTATTTTTATAAAGTTAATAATTATTTTACTGTCTATTTTTGTATTCGCTTTTTAAAAATATTTTTTAAATAAATTTAAATAAATTTTATACTTAGATACCTGATCGGCGGCTTATTTTTAACTTAACCAATATTTTTATAACTAAACGAGGTAAAAGAATGTATGGAGTTAATTAAGATGTGGACTACTAATGATATACAAAGAAAAGAATAATGTATTTATTTTGTCTTACGATATATAAGTACAGGATTGACCATAATACATAGACCATAAAGTTCGCACTCAAGCCTTGAAGAGAGGGAGCCACACCTGGCTGGTCAATTAAGTAATTACCAAGCGGCTTACAATATACATAATTAATGCGTGCTTACTACAGTTTCATATACATTTGTGCTATCATAAGACGAATAAGTTGCCCGTGTCGGTGTTCCCGGCTACTTACGATGTGGGAATCTTCAAGAGGAGAGGCTATTTGTAAGTTAGTGTGTACCACATCTTAGACTTCATCACCACTCACCATCAGATGGGATTGTTGTCGAGCATTAACTTATTTTATGTAAAAAACATGATAAACATTTAGGCAATACTTAAGTTTCATAAAGGCAATAAACCTTACGATTGTATAATTTGGTATGATTGGATGAATCAGAAACAAAATATATATATGTGTGTATATATATATATATATATATATATA
>PDGT01000058.1:356477-368846 GCA_003671415.1 Megathymus violae | reverse complement strand
TATATATATATATATATATATATACATACATATATTTTACTGCTTTTCCCATGTTAAAGAATAAAATAAGATAATTGTAAAATTTACCAATTGCATGAAAAAATGAGTTATAATTGTTTCAGGTACTGGTACTATTTGTAAATGAACATATTTCTGGAAGTTATTTTTTTTTCTTGTAACAAAAGTATATAAAAATGGAGATTGACATTATAATGAAATACAATAATTATATAGAGTGATATATAGAACAGAAACCATCTACCACCGTAGATTACCATGAAGATGGCTTTCACTGCTACAAAGTCTTTGACAAAAAGGATCTACTAACACCATTTCCTCGTGTGTTGATCATAAGGTACAGAGCACAGCAAATAATAATAAATAAATAACGTTTACACACTCACACCCCCGCACTAGGATTCCCTGTGTTGCGGGTGGCATGGACATACACAATTATCACATCAAAAACACCCATGACTCGAGAACAAACATTTATCTGTCACATAAATATCTGCCCCGGCCGGGAATCGAACCCGGGACCCCACGCTCGGCAGGCAGGGTCACTACCAAGTGGGCTATGGGGTCCCCCTAATAGTTTTTGACTCGATAATGAACTTGCCCCTTTATTTCAAGTATATTTTAAATCCTTCACAAATACCATAAACAAAATAAATTTATAAAAACGAAGACAAAATTGGCAGGAACTGAAGTAACAAAAAAACAACTGAACGACGTCTCACTGTCGGGCAATGCTCGACGTCAACAATGGAATTATGAGTATGATTGTTATAAACAAAGATATTTTTTTTTATATATTTTAACTCGAAAGATATTTATCACCAAATATTTATGTTGATGAATCAATCTGACGTTATATTAGTTGATATCTTCAACGCATCAATTCACGGCTCCGTAAACCTGTGCGGTTTCTAATGTTTTCCATGCCAAAGCTTCTCTATTGAAAAGTATGTAGATTATACGCTGAACCGGCAGTAGCTATTGTGCAGTATATTTAAACAATAACCACTTGTGATCACAAATACTCGAAGGCATCTGGACTCCCTCTATCGGTCAGCTAGGGGTGAGTGAAAGACTTTGTCCAGTAATCAGCTACCAGTTTGTCAATCTGAGACAGTTTTTAACTAATTCGACCGAAGTGACCACGATTCAGACTGTGCGTTCCGCCGACCAATATACGCAAGCGCCACCGTAGCAAAACAAGAACCCGAGCAACATAACCCAAGCACAAAGAACCTCTGGAACTGATATCCAGCACTTTATATACACAGCTTTGTATAAACTGCAACGCAAAAACGTTTAGGACTTTTCATAGTTAATTATAAAGAACGTGCAGGTAACCCTGCTTCCATAAATTACTTAATAGTTATATGTAATTACTTCGCGATTCGTTCGTATTAGTGAGAAAGGAGACCGTAGCTAAAAAAATAGGCTGACTAGGAATGACTGCTTCGAGAGTCGATACGTGCTGTTAAAATTTGCAAAAAAATACAGAGTCAAGTCCAAAATACTTAGGAATATTTTCCGTTGTCTGTGAAATAATTGAGACATAGACTTTTTTATTGTCGGCTAGGATGTTCGGAGTTCAAGAAACCCTCAAATACGAAACGTTGTTTAAACATGTTGTAATTTAAGTATGGCAAAGTATGAATAAGTAACAATTCACTGAACTCAACCCTCGCCACTTACTGTGACATCCGTCTCAGATCTTTTTCCTTAGGACTTTTCTTAAAACTCATTGACGCATGAAATTACAATGTCATATTAAGTAACTTGTGTTTAAAAAATTGTGTACGGTGCTGTAGAAACCTTCGGACGATAATATTATAATGGACAAAGTTATAAAGATAAAGTTATAAATAGGGTTGTTAAACGGAACGCGACACGTGACCTGGGTAATACCGGCACCGGCGCTGTGACTCAATACTTGGCATCTCGCTCGACGACGGAGTCTAGCTAAGGGATGGGCGCTACAGCAGGGCTCACTTGCGATTCAACCGCACTACAGAATAGCGCTACTCTGCTAGGAACTATTGCACGTTTCCTTTGTTATAACTGTTAAACAATGAATTCTTGTGAAAACCTTGCTTTGCGGACTACACACCAGCAAGGCTGTCTCCATCCGACAAATATATTATTTATTAAACTTTATCGAACTAACTACATCGTTGTAGAAATATAACTACAACGGAGAAATAATTACAACGCTTTTGTACAGTAATTACTTTTAGTGCCAGATTTAGCAATGTCAGAGAAGCGGATTGGTTGAATTGTTTTCTCAGGAAAAGGTCACATTAATTTGATTTTATGAGAAGCAGTGGCTTGAATTTGGAATTTCTGTTTTTGCGCTTTATTAATAGTCATCAGAGAGCAGAAATTGAACGAAAATCTACGTGTTTAAATTGTAAGCGAAAATTGTTAGCTATAAGGGTAACTTTGGTAATAAGGACACGATCACCAATGGAACATTCAATAAATATTTACATTTCAATAACTGTTGTTTCGTTACTCTTAATCGGATGCCATAGCGCAATTTCAGCGGTCACAGATTCCGCAATAAAATTATCGGTACACAGATGTTTGAGGATTATTTTATGGCAGGAAGAAGCAGGTGCTGTCAACGAATTCAAACATTCGGTGAGGTAGTTAGTCTTGATCGATCTCTTAGTTTATTGCCGTCTATTCAATTATGCCGTCTATTATTAATTTGATCATCAACAGCGTCAAAATGCAGGAGTTATAGATAACACCCGTCTAGATCGCTCACAGAGTCAAGAGTTCTCGTTGTAGCCACGACCAGCCATGTCTTCAACTCGACGACCGTTTTATGAATGCCATACAAAATGGCGGACGCCAGTATTTATAATGTCGAACACTAGTTAATACTCAATTGTTTACATTAGAAATTAATTACAATTTTGCTACGTAAATTATTATTATAGATTATTCTTAATATTAAATGTATTTTAAGATTTCATTATTATATTATTGCATATACCGGAAGTTAATGATTGTAGTTCGTGTAATATGATAATAAGATGATTTAGAGACTGAGTCGTCATGTAGTTTTATTTGATCTACCAAGTCAGAGCGCTTTGAGAGATCGCTCCAAAGGGTGAATGTCTGTACTCGAGCCTCGTATAACCACAGGAAGAGTTTGGACAACGTCTTCACTAAACAGAAATTAAATAATACCATAGGTCGATCGATTGCCATTTATCTAGCAAAAGGAATTAACCGATTGTAACAGCATCTCTGAGAGTCATTGCACACTGGTTCCATATTATAAGACACCAATCGTTAAAAAATACGTACGTATCTACGTTAAAAAATACTCTGATAGTTTTCTTAGGAAGAGTAATGTTCACAGTATTAATATAGGAGTAAGGCTAAACTGATTGTTCCAAATTTCAGACTAAGCAAAACTGGTGGCTCTTTCATGGGTAGATGTGTAAATATTTAAAATAAAATTCCATTAAAATTGGCAGAAATGCCATATTGTAATTTAAAGCTCAGGTCAAAGGCGTTCTTATGCGGAAAGGTTATTATAATCTTGATGATTACTTTCAGGATAAGACTGCTTGGGCATGAGTTTAATATTAAGCCAGTTTAAGTGCGTTCTGCAACTGTGAGTAGGAAAAAAAATCTCCTCGGGAGTTTATTGCCGCTTCTTCTTGCGAGACCACTCACAGTAGGGATTTGTTGAAGCGATAGTGTAGTTTGACGTTCGAAAAGTGTAAAAACCAATTTCGAATAAAATATTATTTCATTTAATTAAGAATTTACATAGTTTTAATTAACTGTATATAGATATTAAACCTCGAAGACGTGACTACTAAAGATACTTTGCCTTGTTGGCGAACGATTACTAAAATAATTTCGATAAGGAATATTTTCCCAAAGGCATCTAAAGAATCTACTCACTAAAATCACCTTGAACACAGTCCAAATGTGTTCACAAAACACTTTTAGCTCAGACTTACAATTGGTTACAATCCTAGTGTTTCAGTACAGTCAGTGGAATCGTAATTTCTTACCGTCAGATGTTCGCTAACATTATAATCTTCAGTAACATTAAGTACAGACAATCCATGCTGTGTCGAAATTAGTGCCGGGACTGCTCATCCATATATTTTTATTGCAGAATATATATGTATATCTCGTGCAACGAGAA
This sequence comes from Megathymus violae, assembly GCA_003671415.1. NCBI lineage: Eukaryota > Metazoa > Arthropoda > Insecta > Lepidoptera > Hesperiidae > Megathymus > Megathymus violae. Next base: position 364,654 of record PDGT01000058.1, on the reverse strand, counting down.
GTTTAAAAATTTTGAAGAATGCATCATATATAATCAGACATAGTCTCATCCCGTTTGTTCCCTGGCGCCAGGGTGTTACAGTGGTATAAATGGTAAAATAATCTTTGTTTTCTTAATTAAAATATCAATCCTCACGAAATTAATTGCAATGACACATCCTCATCCAAACTTACGCCTCGTACTTTAACCTAACTAAAGAATTAATTTACAATAATCCATTAGTGAATGTGTAAGACATCTGCTGTCAATATTTAAAGCTCCAGCTTCAACAAGTTTAGTTGAATGGTTACGAAACAATTAATTTTAAACTGATCTTTATCAGTGGCTTCTTTGAAAGTAAATTTGATTGTCTTAATTTTTCAAGAAGTCTTAATCAAATGCAATATATGATACGATATTAGGTAACACCTAATATTAACATTCTGCCATAATGTAAGTTGGTTAAGTCCATCTTGTGAACGTGGTTGACGCACAAACATGCACGCACATCCATTGAACACTTCACATCACTAGGACTAAAGTACGGAGAGCTTAAATTTTTTCGCTTATAAACCTAAAATACGTAAAGTGTAATTTTTAAAACTGAATATTTCTGGAAATAAAGACTTTATGAAAACGGATGAAATATATTTCCCTCATATCGTAATAAAATAATTTATCGCCATTTACAAATTTTAATATTCATTTTAAACGATAACTTCGGTAGAGATTGGTATCAGTTTAAGACATGTTTTATTGCAAAGATGAAATGGCGCCAAAAATGTCATAAATCAACAGCTTATAAACAAGCAAGTTCCCCAACAAAACTTTCATATATTTTCGTCGTAGGAGAACTAGTGATATTTTATAATTATCAAGTGATCTTAATGTTTTATGAGCTTTATGCAAGTTATTACGTAAAATATAAGCAATTAATCATCTCGAGAACTTGATCTTATACCAATTATGGGCGAAACTATTTTACTGAGAAGTTAAGGTCGGTGCTGTTTGAATTAAGAGTTAATAATTGCTAGTGGACACCTGACGGGCGATAGTCCCAGCAGCTGCAGGCGTATATTTGACAGATAAATATTTATCTCAGGTTGTGGGTGATACTTAACACTAGCGGGGTTACCAATAATTTACGAGACGAGGAGGAATCGAGAGACTCGCTTTTTGACAAATCCCCTATGCTTAAATCAAGGGTTTGGACCCAGACGGATACTTTAATGACATCTAAATTTTGATTTTCATACCTTAGTAGTTAAGTGTATTTAATTATGCAGTGTGTTGTGTGCGCGGCCGACCGAGCTACCTACAAGCGGGGGGCGTACTGAAAAATCAGCGCCGCGGTAGCGTCACGGCGCCCGCGCCACGGCACACGCTGAGTGCGCTCCTTTTTACGGCTTGTTGCTGCAGCACATTCATTAAATTTAAATTTTAATTATTTAATATAACCAAGAACACGGAAAATCATAGTGCGGGAACATAAATGTACGAGCGTTTATTAATTGTATCGGGGACACCTCTTTCAAATTTGTAAATTAAAATGGCAGATATACGACGGGGTCTGCTGGCTACTAAATCAAAAATGAATAAGGCCATCTATCACTGGTTGGTTCAGCAGGAGGATAAGACGTCGGAGGATGGTTTACCAGGCCTTTCTCCAACCTCCCTGACTGAGGTGTAGACGGCGAACACGGGCATGCGATGTACCCGCGTTCTTCTTCAAGGAATGCGAAAAGGTGAACCTCCAGCTCCGTTCAAATCTTGAGAACGGGTCCAGACCCATACCGTCGGGATCGCGGATGAATACGAAAGTGTACCCGTGATTCTGACTAATGATGAAGCGAAGTTTTAGCCGGTGGGAGTCCGGTATAACTCGTCCAATATCCCCGCAATAGACGGGCATCCATGAGGATTTCCCCACGAGAAAAAAAGGTTTGTTCTCACTATGGTACACGTAACCTCGCCGGTCATCTCATCTTCTGTACGGGTTCTCGTGAGTTTTCATTCACTCGAGTCCGAAAATCGCCCGCACGGGATACTCCTCGATTTTCCACGCAACTCTTGACTTTTCAAATTATGCGCGTATTACGAATTAATTATCACCCGCTTCGGTAAAGAAAACATTGTGTGGAAACGTGCGTACCTGAATGTTTTTCGTAATGTTCTCGAAGGTGTGTGAATTCTGGCAATCCGTACTTGGGCAGTGTGACAGACTATGGAATGTTATGATAATAAACTTTAATAAACGTTTACACACTCACACCCCCGCAATAGGATTCCTTGTGTTGCGGGTGCCATGGATATACACAAATATGATATTACAAACACCCATGATCCGAGAACAAACATTTATCTGTCACATAAGTTCCTGCCCCGGCCGCGAATCGACCCTGTCGCTCGACAGGCAGGGTCACTACTAACTGGGCTATGTGGTCGTCAAATGATGATGTATATGTATATATGTATATATGAAAACGCTGTCATTGTTATTAGCAAGTTACTTACAGTTATATAATGTGTTTGTACAGGTTGGCAATGATCTGAATGTAATAAAATCGTTGATGAAACCCGAGACAATTCATCAGCAAAACCACATTCTACATTCTACTTGCATACCGCAGTAATCATTAACTGAATGGTTTAGAAATGCAGACCCTAATTAGCCCGTTTTACCAGTGCCTTATTATCATGTTGCTGACGCAAACCCATATAATTTTCAAACCCATTTAATCCTAGTGCCAGGCTCACGTTACAGGACGCTATAAGAACACTACAAAATTTTCATAATATTCTTGCAATTTACGGATTTAAACACCTGAGCTATAAATTTAATTTTACAAATACCCTTTATTTTAATAAAATTGTAATAACAAAACCGATCCAGTGATCTTCTGCGTGTGTTGTAACGAATCTATAGTTAGATTGGGAAACGACAGCTTACTTTCATATCGTTCATTGTATTACTATTAATTTACTTTACTAATAATATTTATAAGAGATTAAACTTTTTAAATTTTTTAATGAGCTTATGTTTCGTTCCTTCTGTAAATGTAAATTTTTCTTCATTCAGTCCAGAATTCTTAGGCGGTAGTGAGACCATCCCTGACTTATAATACAGGGATCCTTTACTCATGTCTGTTGTTCACGAATCTGTTAAATCATACGGACCAATATGAGTTCCCAAATCCTACAATATACATACTGATTATCGTCACAATGGTAAATTGTGTTGTGGTGTTTTATGAACGAACATAAAATAAAGCCCGTTTTTTATCTTTTCATTAGTTAATTAGTTACATATCAATTAATATATTCATACCATTTTATGGGTTTAAATTTGACGTACATTAGAATGTAGCTATTTGTATAAATCTACTAAACGAATGTTATTTCAGAAATGGAAGATAACAAAACATATATAGTACATCAGTACATATATAGTAAAATTCTTTGTCCCTGTAGTTCGGGATCGGAATACGAGCTACGGTATCCCCTGGCTGTCATAAGAGGCGACTAAAAAAGGGCTTCCGGGGTTGTGGGTTAGGGTGGGAGCTCGAACCGGCCGGCCAGCGACCCCGACGACGATATGCGTGGCCGCTTACCGCCTTAAACATCAGAAGGTGGGGATGAGCGGATTATTAGGGACCTTTACTAACGCAATACAACCTTAAACAATATTCGTTGGAATTTTTGTTTGTCTGTGTCTTTGATCGCAATAATCTTAGAAAGGGCTTAATCGATTTACTTATGGTTTTCGCTAATAAAGCAACACTTAATAAAATAAAGTTCGATTCATCGCAATCTATCCATAAATAATAAAAACATCATCAGGTGGGTCGCTTGATAATTTGTCGACTAGGTACGTTTAAAAAAGTAGATCTATATAGTACACTCACATGAATAGCTGAATTCTTTTCAATTTTAACAAAAGAACGGCTAGATATGTCATGAGTAATGACGCTACATTTCTCGACCTTTGATCCGTTAAGTATTGTCAACTTTACAATTGCGTACACCGTTGTACAGTATTTTTACGTCTATAACTGTTCTCAAATTGTACAGTTTACATATATTTTGTTTTTGTGAACGCTTTTACAGTTCAATAGCTTACAACTTGAACAAGAAGATTCACATTTTTTTTTAATAATAATAATTAAAATGCACGCTTTAAAATGACCAATATTACGCAGTGCTTAAGAGTTAATTTTATTTAATCGACTTATTTGTTATAGGATTTAAGTTAGAGACGGTTATTGAAGATCTTAGACAGCAGTTGCTTCTGCCCTGAAGATCACACCCCCTTCTGCTATTGCCATATCAGTATTCAAAATTAAATTAATTTAATTATATAGGATGATTGCGTATGTGTATAACATTGTTATGATTATTATTATCATTATCATCAATACAACCCATATTTCCCACTGTTGGGTTCGGATCTTCTCGCGCGGATGATCTTCTCGCGCGGCTTCTAGTGCGGATGGATAAACTTGATAAACCTTGGAAAACATTATGGAGAACTTGCAGGTATGTACGTTTTCGTGATGTTTTTCAGCACGTATTGATAATTGAGAACAAGTGACAGAGAAAGAAATTTTTCAGTAAACACAAAACCGGTGAAATGCCTATTTCAGGCGCAGTGAAGATATACGGTTCTCATTAAAAGTAACAGTTTTAATTCCATTAACTAAAGATACACAGAAGTTAATGCTTCATAGTGATGTGAAAAGTAATTTCTGCGATGTCTAAACTCAAATGCAAATAAAACAATAGCATAAATTCTAAACAAAAACACATTTGTATCAGTAAGTGCATTACTAAAACGCATAAAATGATGAACGAGCCAGTTGTTTATATTTACCCGTGACGAATTATGGTAAGGCTCTTTATAGTTTAATTTGTAATATAAATGTTATGCATTGTGTTACATAAAATATCATTGATTTGATAAGTCAATAACAATAAATAGTGCCCAAAGTTTTTAGGGGTAACTATGAAATAAATTATAAACATGGCTTCTTAGATATAAATAGGCGATAAATGAGTAGACGTACCACCTAACAGTAAGTCATAACGATCGCCAACAGACTCCAGTAAGGCCAAATGCATCGCCTAATTGTTGCTGGCCGAAAAGGAAGCAGGGAACCGCATGGAACTGGCACTCCTTCACTGCGACTAAAACACCTATGAAACATTTCACGGTCGATTTTAGAAGGAGGGTACTACCACTCAGTCAGTCGGGCGAAATGCAATACCACTATACAAATATTGTCGGCATTAAACTGAGCGAAACAGCTCAGCGACCACCAACAGCCCTCCTGTCCGCCATAGCCACGTCCGCTGTTCAGTCGGGTACACCACGAGTAGAGGACATTGGCTTTTAACCAAGGATGGATGGAGCCCCTTACACCCTAAATTGTACTCTGTGTGTGTTTACTCTAAGGCCTTTTAGTCTTATAAATATTTTAATTCTATCAATTGAAGTATGTTGGCGTCTTTCCTGTTATATTGGGTTATTTGGCTTTTTAATGTGTAGACCATTAAGATATTTTATTCTGCTTAAGAAGATGCTCGGAAAATAAATAAATGTTTCTATTGACACGACTCTCCGCCACACGGTACACTAAGTTCCATGATGCGGTACTCGTCAGGTAAAATATAACTTGTGTTAATAGTAATATAATGTGTTAATAGAAAAAACTACTATTCGCTAATGTATCCTAAAATTACTAAACAAACCGTTCAAAAATATCGCATGACATCTTATTGGATTAGTTCTTAAGAGTTATGGGTTACGTACGTCGTATGAATCATTGTTTCAATAATAGATCCCAACATTGGGTTAAAACGAATTTATTTACTCACCACTTAATAAAGCTACTGAGAATTAGGTACTTGACACAATGTCTGATTTTATACCGGAAATAACCGATAGAGAGTCACTTAATACCCGGATAAGAGGACTCTGTAGCTCAATAGCAGTAGCCGGTAGTGGCTCTGCTTGCCGAGCGAGACGTCCCGGGTTCGAGTGACGGCGGGGTAGAAATTTATTAACGATAAATGTTCGTTCTCGGGTCGTGGGTATCCGTGACGTCTAATTCGGGTGTGTCCACGCCATCTGCAAGGCAGGTAAGCGTTTAAAAACAAAGTCATTGCCTGCTTTTTGGCCGCAGACACATCTAGCATTGTCAGTGTTCCAGTTGTATAAATTATAAGTTGTATAAAGTATAAATAAAATTTTCCGAACCAAAGCGAGGTCCGGTTACTAGTTATTTACACAGGGTGACTGGGAGTATGTTGGCAATCCGTTAGGGGGATGTAGGGGTGGTCATTTGCAACCGAATTACCTCTTTATGTCACCTACCTAAATATCAAACATTTTTGAGTAATTTCATATTTTGTTTTGCTGTGTTTTAATTATTAAGCATTAATGGGTGAGCAACCAGATAATAATAATAAAATCATATCTTTGCATCAGTGATTTGTTTTTCATTTCTTAAAGTTGAATATCACAAGTTCTTGACAAAAACATAAATTTTAAATTACTCGAAAACGATTGATATTTGAATAGGGGTCATAAAAGGTAAATTGGTTGGAAATAACCTCCTCTACATTCCGCTAACGGACTGCCAAAATATTTCCACTCAACCCGTATATTTTTAATCGTATTCATATACAGCCTAAAATCCCTAGATCCCTAACTAACCAACCCAGATCCAAATAGAACCCCTTAACGTCACATGATGAGCTGCATGCTTACCTTTCTAAAGTCAACACACCTAACACCACTTTTAACAAAACTATAATTAGCTTCTCCTAATATTTGAGAACAATTATTTTTAACGTATCATAAATAAATAACAATACAAATACGGTAACGGTATACTTACAACTGGTTACTCGTACATAGGTAGGTATAGAATAATAAAAAGGAATGAATGACTGAAATGTCTTATGACGAATTATAATAAACTTCTACAGGGTCTAGAGGTAAGGTCCAATGTTTTCTTATTTGTTCGCTTTTGACCTAACATATGAATCGTAGAAAAGTCGAGGTTGACCGTTTAGTGGCTTTGTCTGATGAATCACAGCTGTGTTAAGCGTGAGTTACGGTAGGCCACGACGGACGTTACTGTGTCCGATGTCACCTTGAGTGCATTCTCTTTTTAAAATTGCGTAACAACATTTATTTGCTATCCAGTATAGAAGCGGCGATAGCCTGACGGCTCGTGACAATCGTAAATCATTGACCGCGTTAAGTAACCGCACAACTTTTGAACAGTTGGCCCTAGCGAACCTAACAAAGCCTAAATTAGGATATTCATCCTAGACGCGAAATTTCTTGAGTGCTTTACGTAAAACCCAATGCATGTAGATCCTGATTGTTGCCATCAGATTGGGATGGATTGAGATTTTTCAGCATTCGGACTGGCCGATGCCGTTTTTCTTTGTTAAGAGAAGAGAACCGTGTCTTGCAGCGGGTCCATCGGCCCGAACCAATACACAATATTGCTCTCAAAGTGTACTCATTACGGTGGATCATAATTAAACAGTGGTCTAGACATTTTGTTAGCGATGACTATATTTGTCAATTTAAGGTGTCCCTAAGAGACAAATCGGTAATATTATGTCACCCCATTCATTTTGATGTTTTGGAATTAGATTATCTAGATACAAACCAGCAGATCCGGTCCTCTACGGTTTAAAGGATATAGTTTTAATACAATCCTATTACTTGTCTACTATAATCAAAATTTCCTACAACCATGTTTATTTATTAATCGTATCAGCACAATATTTCTCCTTTATGTCATTAATTGCTCCCTAGGTATACAGCTATAAATAAAATTGATTGTAGGAATAAAATTTGCAACAAACCCTTGCCCTGTACAAAAGCAAAACTAGTGTAGATTCCATTAATGATACCTATAAACCACTATAGATTAAACAAGCGAGAACACGTTAGAAATATTTTTGCTCAAATTTTGAAGTCCCGTTCGACATGGTGTAACGTAGTACTATCTTCATATCAAATTACCTTGAAATAGTCCAATGTTTATTATCTATTTTGTTTACGCATCTGAGATTATTATTTTCTGTTTATCTGTTGCCGTTTCTCTGAATCTATTGATTATATGTCTGATTGTATGCTTGAGTGACGTAAATCACATTATACAACTAACACAATA
>PDGT01000058.1:340872-356396 GCA_003671415.1 Megathymus violae | reverse complement strand
CTTAAACATGAGTAAACATTAACTTTGCGTTCCTATGTCATCGCGATTTAGCACTACATTTGAATGCTCTGTTATTATCTGATTCTCAACTCACAGCTGACACTCCTCGGGGCGTCAGGGCGTATCAAATCGAGATGCAACTTAAATTACAGACAATAATGAAATTATTATTATCACTCACAAAAACCCCGCGACTTGCACCGGTCCAACGAAGAAACCGTTCGGTGATTAATAATTCACGTGAACGTTTGCACAACATCGTGTGTACTCAATAACTATACAAACTCAAGCTAGGCAAATAGTTTACACTAAGTAAAACAATTAAAATGATCTTCACGCCTGCTTGCAAATACATATACATTAAGTAAATACGCAGATGTTGCAATTTATTAGTAGTGACGTTCTTTTAATAGTAAAATAGCAAACATTCCGTCTGCGTGTCACGTTGAGTGGTTATCGTCACCTAACTATGCAACACCATGGACTTGAGGAAGGAGCTACCGGTCAAGAAGAAACTAGACTGATCCTAAAACTTCCCTTTGTTTCATTACGTATTCTTTCATACTATCTATCGCTAAGGTTTTTCCATTGATCTAAATGAATTTCGATTTTCTCTATTGTGCCATTTAACGTGATTTGAGCGTCATCTTAAGTAAAAATACCGATATCACATGTTAACTTAACGGGGTATCGGAAAACAAAAAATATTTTTTTTCTATTGGAACATGTGACAAACTCAAATTTCAAAGTTTATACATTGAGAGATATTAAAGAATCTTCTACACGCTCCCCTTATTTCCAAAATAAAAGCCACGAATTGTAAACACTTAAGTTGCTCCCTTAAAAATTTACTACTAATTTCTGTGTCTGTGGAGAGCCCCCAGCCCCGCGGTGGATCGCGAATGTGTAGTGGACAACAATAATATAGTGAAACATAAAGAATGAATTAACGTCATTAACAATTAAATGGAATCCGCTTAATATGTAAATGTATTTCCTTACCTTGTAAGGAAATCGTGGTATTTCCTTCGTATGACAGACAGTCATGGTTTGGAGAGAATCTTTTGTAGGCAGAGTCCGACAAGGTTACCTTTGAGGCGATCCGGTTCCGGTCTTACGGTTGGGATACTATAAAAACTCTGGAATAAAAGTAGCCGACCATTTACGGTTAACTAACCGTATGTTAATTAACAGTTTTACAAACGGCCCATTTCTATTGAGAAATTCAGTTTTATGCAAACGTATTGAGCGTATTTCAATCTTACCAATTTTTACTAATTCGTATAACACCATTCAAGGGCCGATCACGCCTGACCTTCCTTATTTTTGTCCGAAGATAGCTATTGTTAATCTTGTTGATGTGCGAGTACACGACCGATTCTTATAATTTTTTGCGCTTTTATCCTCCAACAAAGTAAGTCTAACTTATATAAAAAGCAATTATGTTCTTCTTCATATTTTTAACAGCAGCAAACATAAATAAATCTTGATGTTTTTTTCCCCATTCAATTATTTTAACTAAATAGTGCATATTGCCGTGTATGTCCAAGATAATTGAAAAACTCGTCTTAAAGCAATTACCACATTACTTGGAGCTAAATAAAATATTACCAAATAAACAGGTTTTCCTTCCTTTAGGTTCTTTTATGTACGCAGCAACCAAATGCTGGAACAATCTGCCGTTGCCAATTCGCAGTCTGAAATCTGTCTATAATTTTAAAATTAAATACAAAATATATTTATTAAATAAAAAAGAAAGTAATGGTTAATATATATTTTACTACCATATTACATTTACTACTATATTAATTGAAATATAATAATTCCTGAAGAAAAATAATTTTTATCACGTAGTTTAGTCTTTGTTAATTATTTATATCTTATTAATATTTTCAATTCATAAATATCGTGTAGTTTTAATAAGGCATTAAATGTTATAACTTGCATTTTCATTTGGCAGCTGCGTACAGGTGACTGTCATTAATATTGACTGGCCGCAAATATATACCAGACTCTAATATGTTATATTAAATGTAATTAAAACTTATAAAATAAATAAAACTATTTGATTAGGCAGTGCTTAAGCCACTTAATTAAGATAATATTAATAGTCTATAGTAGCCTCCCTTTACTAGGGAATAATATAACTGGCACAGTTGACGTAGGAACATCTTCTATTCAGGCCCCGCTGAAAATCGGTGTCGTGGCTGACAACGCAGCTGAACAATGTCGAGCGGAAGCCTTTTAAACGACATTGCAGCACAGATAATGTAAAAGATATCGTTTTTTATTCTTTTTTTTTAACAAATTAGTTAATTTTGTAACACTTGTCTTTTAGTATTTTAACAACTAGTTTGTATTTTTTTTTGTATCCTTAAGTGTTTTTTATTATTTTAATACTTTTATTAGTTTCTTACTTTATTTAAGGTCATTTAAGGTCAAATTATTTAATATTCTTCTTTGTTTATACGCTATGTTATGCTGAACGCCGCATTAAAAATATAAATTTTTCTTTCTTTCTAATAATAATAAACTTTGACACACTCATACCCTCGCGCTTGAAGTCCCCATGTTGTGGTTGTCATACGTACGCAAATATGACATAACAAATACCCGAGAACAGACATGTATCTGTTACATAAATGTTTGGCCCAGCCGGGAATCGAACTCCGGAACCCTCGCTCGGCATGTAGGGTCATTGCCAACTGGGCTACGGGCCCGTGGGTGTGGGAGTTCTAATTCTAATTCGAAAATTAATAAAATACGAACTATCCACGTGACCTCTTAAGTACGCAAAAAATTTCAATATCGATTTAGCCATTTAGTACTCAATAATTACGAAATACGCACGCTAGTATTTTATATGATGTTAATGATACTAACATCCTAATTCAGCTACGTTTATATAAGAATGTAATGCAGGACATTGTCGGTCATTAGGAGGTAGGTGAACCTGTTTCGTCACTTCCACCTTAGTCGGCGATACGTCGGTGAGTTCTCTATGTCGCAAATGGTGGTGTTTTAGCTTATTGGCTATTACCAAGTTGCTATTCTTTATAAGTTTTTGTTCAACTTTAGCTGTTAATTAGGATGCAAAGATTAAATGTTCCAATAAAATCGTTAAGTTTCAGAATACAAAAGGTACATGGATTTAAATGTGTTTTTTGCGTTACTGATAAATTGCTCAAATGAAGCGGAGATATAATCGCGATAGAATTTATAACTTCAGTAGTTTAATTAGTTACGTTTGCGTCAATGGGCCCGGCTGGTATAGAACTCTCGTGCGGTCCGTCTGTGCGTTTATATAGAGTATTGAACTTCTCGCCGCTCAGTTTGACATGAGCCTGCGCTGTACGCGTTGTGATTTGCGTTCGTGTGGTTAAAGCTTGGGTTTTTAAACTTTCGCTGTTTAATTTAATTTCAAGATTTTGAAAGGTAAGTTTAAGTTTCAGTTCAAGTTTAAGTTTGGGTTTAGGTTTTTTTATATTAAGGTGTTTTATGGATCAATATAATATTTTTCAGGTTTTTATAATAAGAGGTACAAAACCAGAACTGAAAATGAAAATTTGTCTATTTAATTCAATTTTTTTAAACTACACTTTTTTTAAATTCGTATGCGATAAATTATTTCTTACGATTTTATTAAAATTTTACTTGACTACATAAACGGTAATTTTAAACACATATAATTATCAATGCGACTCAAATTTTTTGTGTTTCTTCCAAATTTCTCACACGAACCTATAATGAAACAATCAAAACCTAATCATTTTAATTAAAAAAAATTGCATAATTATATTATAATTAATTTTTGATTTTCCTTTATTCTTCAACTACTTTTTAAAATGAAGTCCGTTTATTGTAAAAACAATAAAGGAGAATTAAATAAATACAAATAATTTATACTTACTTATTCTATGTATGAATAAATTTTATTTTATACATTAGTGAGTCTTATATCTATTTTTGTCTATGATCATACAGTACATATTTATTAATTCCCTCGTGCATATTAACCAAATTCTATGTGTGCCTGTCAAATGTTGGCCTGCACTCGTTCACAATTCAGATGGCCATAGAGCAAACAACGGAAAAGACACCGACGCAGATGGTAACGTCATTAAGAGTAAAAAATACCAGGAAACATTTGGGGACGTGTACAGCGGACATTTTAGTAATAATTATTATGAGTTTATAATAACAAACAAATTTAAGTGCTACATACAGTATATATTTTAGATGTATCTTGAGATTTTTTTTAATTTTTAAAGTTAATAATCTTGAAGTAAGAGTCTAAATAGTCTTGGATAGTTAAATATCATACTAAGTTGTGTTATTTGAATGGGCTTACATAATTTTTTAATAATAATAAAAATCAAACGAACATATATTTAAACTAAATATTTTAATTGTTTGTGTATTAAAATAACATACCTATATTAAAAAATAAATGCGTGCCTGTCAGGCTACATAGAAATTTATCTCATAGTGCTGTATTTTACCCGAGAAAAATATTAATGCACTTAAGACTGTTATCTTACTGTTATCCTAACTTAATACAAATCGTTATCTATTAACACACTCTAATTAAGTGTCATGCAGGCTCTGTAATCGTAGCCCTCATAGCCAATATAGCAGTGTTATCTTCTTTATGCGGGTGTCGTGATATTCTGTGTAATATTATACTGTATATAGTAAATGAACCTTATACGTCTTAGATATCTATTTTGTCAAAACACTACAAACGGCCCTGAAACGCACTTTTCCGGCACAATTTAAAAATATTCAAATTTCAAAGTACATATTTTTGTATTAACATTCAATGTAACCTGTTTATGTGTCACTGTGTAGTTTTGAACTGGTGTAACGATTTTTAGAATGGGTCATGTAATTTCATAGATCAACGACAAGTTAGTAGGCAAAGTAGTAGTTCATAAGATGAGTCTAGAATGTCAATATATTATATGTATATGGGACGTTACGGAAAGGCGTCGCCTCATTTACGCGGTGCAAAGGATGAATCACATACTTTAAGTTCATTACCGTAAATGCTATTAATTAATCAATCGAAAAAATTTGTAGTAACGTTATTCAATTTTGCTTAATATTTTCTGACGACCGACTCTAGAGTCTGAGATCATGTCTGAGAAGCTAGGATACTTCGAGATACAGCCAACAACAACGACCGAACATCAAGGAAATTGATATGCGAGCAGATGAAATTTACTATATTTGTTTTTTTTTTTTTAATAATTATGTTAAGTAGAAACGAAAATGAGGTAAAGAAAATTTTTTTATTAAGAAAATTGTTTATGTTAAAATCTATCTCAACTAAAATAGGTATTTATTTAAGATTAAATCGTGAGCATAAATTTCTATAATTCTGTGTAAGTATCTATATATATTCGATGACACAGTCTATGGTCTGTGGTTTCAGTTTTCTTGTTCTTGCCACCATTCGAAGTTCACCAAATTTATAGCTGCTGCGTGTATGAGTAAAACAAAATATTGCCGCAAAACAAGCAATTTTCATTGTATAGTATTTTTAATAAAAAAAAATATCTTTGCTGCGTCCGTTAGAGATCGTATAACTTTGAACTGCTCGAACGATAAAGATTATATATATGATTTCTCTTATAATAAATATAATATTGTTTATAACAATATGAGGATTTTTAATACAATCCCACGATGTGATATTACTGATTTGATTGTCCACAGTAAGAATCAAAAAGCGGCTCTATTGTCGTAATTAATAACAAATTCTGGAGCTAATTTTAAACTAAAATGATTGACATTCGTAGTTAAACATATTCCAGATCAACGTTAACGGGTGAATGGGTTAGTGATGGACAAACAGGTGTGTGTGTTCCTATAAGGCTTCCATTTTATTAACGGGTTTATGGAACTATAACAACGAAATTAGGGCAGTTGAAATCGGACTCAACAGCTAGGGATAATATTGAAATGTCGTAAGAAAATGTAACAGTTTTTCACTTGAACTTCCCCTGCTGTTAAACTCGTCGGCATCGCCGTGATTTATCACACCGTATATATAAAGGAAAGTCTGTCTGACTGATTGAACGCGATAATTTATAGACTACGGACAGATATTTTATTTATTTTTATTAATACAAAGTGATTCACTAAGAAGTTTCAGATTATAAGTTAAACATGAAAAACTATAAAAAGCCAGATAAAAATCAGTAACATTTGTTTCGGGGGCGGATACCATTCGTGGGCGTGTTGTGTGTTCCCCGAGCAAAGTGAAGCCGGATTAATGTTCAAACATAAATTAAATCTTTATATCAAGCTATTGAACATTTTATCTCGGCGCTGTAATTATTTTCCAAAATTGCAATGAAAGTAAGCTAACATTTTCTTATTGCCTCAACATTTAAAATAAATATCTTGTGAAATATATTATTAGGTGCAGAGGGTTCGCTTTATCAATGTAATTCGATAAACTGCCCTATCTGTATGGACAACTGATTTATCAAGAATACAAAAAACACGAAGCTGTTTGAGTGATTTTAATCATAAATAATAAATAAATAAACGTTCACACACTCACGCACTAGGATTCCCTGTGTTGCGGGTGGCATGGACAAACACAAATATAACATTACAACACCCACTACCCGAGAACAAACATTTATCTGTCACATAAATGTCTGCCCCGACCGGGAATCGAACCCGCTTAGCAGGCAGGGTCACTACTAACTGGGCTATGGGGTCGTCAAATCAACTAGACGTACGTAAAAGAGTCACCACAGTTGACTATCCTGCAGCTCAGTTGTAGTGATGCCAGGTAAATATTTGGTTTCGATGTTGCTAGATGATGATATCTAGATCGGGTATTTCCGTGCCATCCACCACACAGAATTCTAGTGCAGGTGTTTGAATGTGTGAACGTTTGCAACGAAACTTATGTGATGACCCTGTGAAGGCCACACGCAGTACCGAAAACGAAAGTAACTCATGGCAAACCTGCACTTCCTCAGTTCGGGTCATACATGTAACTACATCAACATAGTAATTTGTCAATCATAATTAATTATAAGAAATCAACTTAATGATAAAGCTGCATCATGAAAAGGTGAAAAGGCGAACGACCTTGCTGCTCCCATGATATTAAGCGGTCTCGCAAATTGTGGCCTTCAAGTTTCGTTCTTTTTAAACTGTGTGTAGCCCGTGACCAAGTTTATGGACAGACTAGTAATCAGGTTGGGTCGCTTCGGAAAGCATAATCTTCACGTTTACAAATTATTCTCGCATCCAAAAACATTAATATCGATCTTCGAGTCAATGGCGTTTAGATGTTTTTTTTTTTCCAAAAAATCGATTAAAAACTAAAATTAGATGTTTGCAATAGTAATATTTATTTAGAAAAGTACTTAATTTTTAATCCGTTCCCAATATGCTTTCATTGATTATTATCTCAACAAAACACGTGCAACTCATCATACTGGCTGTATTTATGTAAGTCATACCTCCAATAATGAATCACAAAACTACTCAAGTTTACATCTTACTGCAGTGCTTTACAAAGCCTTACAATATTCTTATGTATGTATGTATGTATGTACAGTTTGTGTAAGAAGGGGCTCAGAGTTGGCTCTCTTTAAATACCTTGAGGTTAGAATGATGGATTCTTAAACAACAGTGGAACTTCTCAACAGATAGCAATAATTGAGCCCTGTTTAAAGATATCTGCCGTCGGTAACATGAATATTTCAAAACTAATTCAACATTGACCATCTCGACGTCTGAAAATGCATTTTGGAGACAAAAATGTAAAATGTTGACTTCTCAACGTGTTTCGAGTCGTTTGCTTTCGGTACCAGTTGTAAAACTGTAAAAACCATGACTGGAGTGTTTGAAGTCTCATCATCTCATGACGCACTAATTATGAAAGTAACAACAAACCAAATGACTAGGAGCTACGGGACAACACTAAGATTAATTGACAGAAACTATTTAGTTGTGTGCTTACCCAGACGTGGGACTTGGAATTAGGTGCGCGATTTGCTGGTTCCGTTACATTATAACATTTTATAATTCCGTACCTATACACATATTTACAATAAAATATAAAAATAATTGAAGCACATTGCATTAGGTTGCACATGTCATAATAACTTATTTAACGATTTATGCACAAAGATAATGAAACAGAGGTTAACATGAAATATGGAATACAAGGGAACTTATTTTAATGAGTTACATAACAACAGGATAATAATTTTATATATGTCGGAGATGGTCATTAGTATAGACGTGAAACGAAACTCCGCACGATATCCGAGTGATGGCAGCACCGCCGCGATAACGTCGAAACTCGGGTAACATCGTGCTACAACAGAGCCTAGCTAGTGGAGTGACGCCGGATGGAGCCTCACTTTACATTCTGCGGTCGAAGTGATCGGTTCCTCCGCACTAGGAACTGTTACTTCTTTCGTTTGCCCGATGCCCGATGTTAACAATTAATTAAAAGTGTTAAACGATTATACGCCCACGCCATGTTCGACAATGCTGCTAAAACCACTGCCATTGCCGACATGTATTTAATTTTTTAACTATTTTTAAGAAATGTCATGCAATCTGGGTAAAAATACTATTACACAAGTAGAACTCTTCTGATTTGCTATTCTCAAATAATAAACTCTATAGAAGTTTGTTACCGTTTCTTCTCATGCTAAAATGCTGAATGTAGGGAGTTACTAGAGTTTACTATACTAGTAAGCTACTACTAGGACTTTGTTTAGAGCTGCTAAACTATTATTACTAGAGAGTTACCTCGTTAACATAAAAAATCACAGACTATTCACGGTCTCGGCAGAATGCATAGCGGAGACCTTAAGTTCAATGCCAAAGTCACAAGAATCAAACAACAACGGAAACTACGACTATATATTTAATTGATGGAGGCCAAATTATACATTAATATATTGTATTTTGCGGTTAATACAGCAATAAAAAGTCGACATTTTAATATTTAGGATTAAACAAATTATTATGATAAATACTTCCTGTTTGGAATTGATTTAATTACAAACAATATTGAGATATCTATTCATAAATCGAACAACGAAATATTTCATACAGACAGACAGTGAGACGTCTATACAAATCAATAATTATAGATTATCCACATAATTGTGTCCGAATTGGGGCGGCGGTATACTGACCCCAATCCCATGCTGGCAGAATAAGGTATCGTAACAGACGACAGAAGACAGCCTGGTTGGTGGTAGGGCTTCGCGTAAGGATCAGTATTATTATTAAGTCATCAATATTATCACTGGTATTATTATCTGACCGTGAAACCTATCCCACCCTCCCGCTTGTATCAGCCGCCAAACGACTCGTCGTGTTCCGACTGGGGGCTTGAGAGCCAGTACATTCTTTCTTCTCATTTCCTGTCCCACAACGCATCAGTGATACATTTAGCCTTGTTGATGTCCATGGGTGACGGTGACCACTTACCATCAGGAAGCTTGTCTGCTCTTGGTCGGCTATTTACATTATTTATACACATAAGTATTCGTTGGGACACCGAAGCCAATGCAGCGTTCCTGGCACCAGAAAAAGTAAGCAAAATACGCCAGCTTCCGACAACCATTATCGCTGCCTGCAATTGAACCCTCAAGCAGGTGAAACGCCTCTTAGGTTGCCGCTATTTTGCAACCTGCATCACCCACCGGGGAAGGTTTCACTGCCGAACACTGCAACACTACAGCAATCGTCTCCGCAGAGAACCTGTAAAGAATCTGCAGTTCACCAATGAGGTTGTAGTCGAGCTAAGATGGTGGTTATAGAATATCAACCAAATTAATTAATACATCGGATAGAACAGCCTACAAACTATGTTATACCGACTCTTCAGATATCAAATGGGGTGCTATAGTGAACAACACAAATATTCACGGAGAATGGAATCATCATCAAAGAGGAAGGTATTGCAATTTAAAATAAATGTTTGCGGTGATGGCTGCGATTACAGCGAAAGCGGCTCTGCTCAGAAAATCGGTAGTCATCGTTCAGAGTGACAACAAAACCGTCGTATTCTACCTGTGAAACGAAGGACGGACAAGGTCGCTTCCTTTATCGAAATTGACCAAACAGCTAATGCTAATGAGCTAGCTAATGAGTCTAGCGGACGACCTAGAGGTTGTACTGATTCCTCAATACCTCCCTGGAATATAAAACACAGAAGCCGATGGACTCTTGCCCGGTCAGGTGGCAAGCGAGTGGCACCTGAAAGATTGGGAGTGTCAAAGGATTTTCGGCATTTGGGGAATACTCGATATAGATCTCTTCGCTTAAAAATATGCCCAAGTTGTTCCAAAGTGAGTTTTAAATTACTTGTCAAACTTCAACGCCTGCTATCATGACGCGTTCAGCAAATCTTGGATATTCGATCTAGCTTGGATTTTCCCACCACTAGCATTAATTCTGCGGGTACTGCGACATTTGAACTCGACCGGAGGACGGTACATAATAATTGCACCCAGGTAAACGATAGCATTTTGGCGCCCCCATTTGAAATGCCGAGCGCTCACAGGTTTTGTGAAAATACAGAATCTATAGCACAGTTTGATAGATACTATTATAGGACGACCTCCCACTCAAGTCTGCAACCTGCATCTGGATGCTTGGCTTATTTCGGGTGGGACTCACTAACAAACGACTGGTCTGCTTCAGATCTACGTACCCATTTGGAAGAAATGGTTACTTAGGTGTCAATTAAATATTATAAACTTTCGCTCTCCTAACCAGGCGGACGTACCTAGATACCTAGCTTATCTTTACTTGTCCGAAAAATTAGCATATCGTACAAGTCTTGTTCATAATACAATTATATCTTCAATTTATGTAATGTCCGGTAACGTAAAAATTCTAGTCACATTGTTAAACATTTTAAAAGCAATATCTATAGCAAAACTAATTGCTCCTAAAGCTCCGATATGGGATGCGAAAATTCTTATTAGATACCTCAAAGATATTGATCCTGATGTAACTAATATTTACGAGGTTTCTAGCCGTACCGCGATTGTGCTTATGCTGTGTTCAAGCCGTAGAGTTCATGACCTCTCGCTATTGCACTGTGATCCAGCGCACCTCATAGATAATGGCAAAAAAATGACTTTACATCCGGCTTTCGGTTACAAAACTGATTTATTATCTCGACACGTCCTACGCATAACTCCATAACTGCCATTTGAAGAATTATACAAAATTTAACGCAAAAGTTTGTAACTACCACAATTACAGATTATTCATTCGGAAACTTTGAAAGTACTTCGTATTTGAAAAGTTTTGCTTCGGACCTGTAGTCACAGCTTATATTTATATGGCACATGACTATGTATGTGTTAGATTGGACATTTGAAAAATAAGTACCACTACCACCAAGAGGAATATAATAATAATATTTATTTTCCAAAAAGGTTTAGCAGTACAATTTTGCCTAATTCTATTACAAATTACATACAGAAATTTCAGCACATGGTAAATAGTGATGATCTCTGAGATCTCTCATTTGGACTGGATTTTGTCCCTATTGGTCCAAGCACTCGGCAGGTATCTCTCCACAAGTGTGCTGTCATCTGCATAACCATAGATACCGGGCTTGAGCAGATGATTAATATGAATCAAGAATAGAGTGACGGAGAGAACGGACCTCTGAGGATCTCCCGCGTTCGATGCCTTCGATTGGGATAAACAACCATCGACGACAACTCTGAGAAACCAATCGCTCAGAAAGTCTTATACCCAGCCGATAAGGCCAGAGGAAATAGCATAAGCTGGAAGCTTGTTTAACAGCTAGCGTGCCAGACCCCGCCGAAAGCCTTCGAAACATAGATGGAGGCAAGCGCCTCCCAGGTTTTCTCGAATACATCACTCCGTAAGTGAGTGGCATACGCTAAAAGGTCCCCGGTTGACCGATTATAAGTTTATGTTACACATTTCTGTTTTATAAAACTGCAAACACTGGAAACTATTTTGACGTTTTGATACAAATAGGATATATATTTTTTAGTAATGTTTCCCACGTATAACTTTTTATATGGCACTTAATCGAAAAGGTAAGGGTACAATGTTAAAAATTCTTTAGTGAATATTTTTCCCGTGTTTATCTGTGTATCTGTAACATTAACAAAAAAATAGCTCCACAATTCCGAAGCAAAACTCTTTAAGTCCCATATTTAAAAGTCTGTAAGGATTTAAAAACTATTAGATACACTATTCAATAATACATACAACATAAATAAAATAGATAAAAACAAAAATAATTAAGCCTATATGCCAATTTTCAAGTCTGTAGTTGCAGAATTAAAGGTGCTAAGGCCATTTCAATTTTCAATCGCATCTCCTGTAAAATTTATTATTTTCAGTTAACGAATTATTTGTAGGACGTGTCGATCGTATAAACAATTTAGCTGGACCTTACACAGATCTCTTAATAGAAACGTTGATCCAATGTTTTGCCTTAGGAACCCAATTAATGTACAATAATTAAAGATTACTGAAGCACTATATGTAATCTTTTCATTGTAGCAAGAGGTCAATTTAGAGCAGTTACTGCAACAATAATTGGAGGTTGGGTTATGCGAGTCCCAATAGATGCGGGCATAAAGGCTTCACCTGGTAGTTTTAGGTCTGCAGTTTCTTTCTTAAATTGGATAGAAAATTATCCCATTAATTAAATCTTGTCAGAAGCTATAGTATAATTTTTTTCTCCGTGCAGTTTACGTCATAAAACGTCGGAGTGGTGAAGCGAGTATTTTGCTCTCTCACGGGCCTTATGGGCGGCATAGTGATGCGCATTATTGTTGTCGATAAGCGTTATCGATAGTGTATTTAGTTTTATCATTACGTGGGATTGTGACAAAAATGAAAGAAAAATAGATAAAACAACGTATTTATTAAAATAAGAATAATAATGATTTAAAATAAATTATTAATTGGGTATGTATGTATGTATTAAAAAACTATAAGTATAAAAGTTTAGAATGTAACAAGTTATATTAAAAATGAATATAAATACTTATATCTAAGCTTCAATTTGCATCCTTTGTGTACCGCACGGCCGCCGTGCACCTGCCTTCGATGACTCATTTGTTTTTATCGATAATGGCGTTGCGCCCGCGCAATATGCTCACCGCCCTAGCCGGCTTATCTTTTATGACCCAAACTGCACGGAGAAAAAAATTATACTATAATTGGCAACATGAAGTAACCTTCCCAAAGTTTTATCACAAACAAATAAATTAATCCAATCAGATTATATAGGAAAAATCTGTTTCAGTATATTTGTCACTTCATTGATAATTTTTGTATATTATAGTTAGCGCCCTGTCGTAAGTATTATTTTTCATTTGTTTGTGTTTCATCTCTTCCTTATTAATGCCGATATCGAACTAGTTAAATGAATGAATTAATTAAACTGTCTTAAAAACAAATACTCTGGTGTTATATGTAGGTAATATATATTAAATGACTCAATAATCACCTTGTTTCAGTTACCAGAAGATAACAAATAATTCTCTCATAATGGATTTCGGACGTCAGTCAGAACACATATTATAAAATTTTACCTATCAATAAAATTGTTATTATGTTTCCATAGGCGTTCGAAGGCCAAATAATGTTTTCCTGGTGCTCCTTTCAGCCATTCCTCATTATGATCTAAACAATGATATACGAAGATGGTTGCTTGTCAAAGGTAATCTAGTTCCCTTAGTAGATACAGGGGACTGTCAGCGCAGGCGACGGACGGACGGCGGGACGAAGGTGATGTACTCCCTCATAATGGGCTTCGGATGTCAATAGAAACATAATAATATCAATTTCATGTCAATGGAAGCATAATAATTTTATTGGTAGGTAAAATTTTATATTATTTAAGAATATTACGTCATGAAATTTAAATAATTTGTTTGTTTTGTATGCTGTTGTGATTTACCACACATATAACTAATTATTGTTGTTCTTTTAAATACCTTGCATTGGAGCTAAAGCGAGCAAATAGATGCGCGTATCGATTTTCGCTATTTTGGAATTACAAGATCGAAGATTTCCGAGAAAACAAAAATTAAAAATGTAATCTATGTAGTCCAATTTTTTAAATTGCTTTGATTTTATTTGTGTGTACAATTACGGCAAATAGTCATGAATGCTTAAGGCAATATAGCTCAGATACTAGACTTAGACAGCAATCGGTAATACTAAATTTATATTTCTTTGATCGCTAATTTTGTGTCTTGATATGCAATACTAAGTATAATTATATTAATAGTTATTCACTTATTATCATAATATCTTTAATAATAAATAATTAACTTGTATATTTAACGTGAAATTAATTAATGTAAATTTTTTAAGGACATAAAATGTTGTCACATCTAAAATAATAATTGAAAAGTAGAATAAAGTTGCACTGCAATCCACGAATATCTTAAACTAACCCAAAACACGAAATCTTTTCCGTAACGCCACAAATAGATATTGCTTAGACTATTCATTCGGTTACTATTCATGTACTATTCATATTTACGATAGTAAATATCGCTAAACAAATTAATTTCTTGGTGTCATCAGAGTCAACGCCGCATTCGTGAGTCGCGTTTTAACATATTCGATAAGATATTAACATATACTAAAAGACGCACGAAGCTTAAATTTATTACTAATAAGATAATAATATTATAATACTTTACAACACTTATTAATTGAATCACAGTAACAGTTACATATTAATTTAGAATTTCAACAGTAATAAATCAATAAATATAATAAAATATGTAGCCGTTTAACAAATTATGTACAACATTCCCTTTTTCATTTTATGTGTTCTGCATATTAACAAAGTTTATAACGATATAGATATTTTTGATGTGCTTATTTCGTCAGTCACACCTAATTTCTGTTTCAAATATTGAAATCTAGTTTTAGGAAATTTATTATATATATTTTACTGATTGTTTTCTGCTCTTCTAAAGGTCGGCAGGCAGAGAATGCTCCTAACATTAAGCCCAACTATTGTACCACTTCATTGGGTACAATAAAGTTTAAATAAAAAAAAAAATTATGACACAGTTGGCACTTGACAGTCACTAATGACAGTCGAGCGTTCTTAAGTACCAAGTCACGGCCATAGAGGTATTATAGATAGAGCAGAGAAGCCAGGCTTCTAACTGTCCTTCGGTTAAAAAGAGAGAGAAGATTGCGGTACCTTTTCTATCTCTCTCTTCTCGCGCATGTGCAATTAGCGAGAAAAGTGAGCATAATAGAACGATTCGGCGGTTTGTTTTGTAATTAAATTTCTGCGGTTGATAATATGTTTATAAAAAGAAAAATACGTGTGTAATTTGTAAATTGTTTCGATTTTATTATTTGGAAAATAAGTTGTTCTTTAATACGCTTGCGTTAGTAGAGAGAGACAGATAGGGTACTGCAATCTTATTTCTCTTTCTAACCGTCGGACGTTTCCGCTTACAGACGGACGTATCCCCCCC
>PDGT01000058.1:326292-338893 GCA_003671415.1 Megathymus violae | reverse complement strand
TCTGTAATATAAATATTGAATCAATGTCCGCTGATTTACCCCACATTAGGATACCGTAACACATAAGACTATGAAAATAGGCAAAATAAACAAGTCTAGCTGTCTCTACATCAGTAACCAGTCTTATCTTCCTAATAGCGTAGACAGACCTACTAAGTTTACTAGCGAGAACCGATATATATGGGCGCCCCACTGAAGCTTACTATCTAAGGTGATACCTAAAAAAAACTGTGGATTGTTCCATAGGCAGTGTTTCGTTATTAATTTTAAGGATTTTGCCTACCTTCTGCACATTTGGTAGTGCAAGCTCTATACACTTCGTTGTATTGGCATTTAGTACTAAGTTGTTTATTGTAAACCAATGCGATACATGGGACAAAGCACTGTTTACATCGTCAAAATTTAATTTATTTCTTTCAGTCTTAAATATTAAAGATGTGTCATCAGCAAAGAGTACAATGTCCGCATGTTTGCTAATAAAATACGGCAAATCGTTAATATAAACCAGAAAAAGGAACGGACCTAGAATAGAGCCCTGTGGAACACCCATCACAATGGAAGATCCCGATGATTTGGTATCATTTACACTAACACATTGAACCCTACCCTTGAAATAGGACGCAATCGAATTGAGAGCATTATCGATCTCCCTGACGCGGAACTGTCCTCGTGACCAAGTCCAAACATAATCCACCCCGCAACACTCGGGCGGGTCACCCATCCAACTATGGACCGCGCTGCAAGTTGATTAACGCAGTCGACAACTTAAGACTGACATCAACCTGAGGGCTACAAGATTGTCAACTTCAACAAGTGTTATAGTACCGAATTCATGTCTCGAAACTATAAGTGCCCAGAGCACTAGTGGGTATACAGGGGGTAATATGTTATACATATGTTATCGACACCGGAACCATATTATGCAATTATAGAGTATTCAATTTAAATTTCTATTACGTACTTAAAATACATTGCTTAGTAACACAAATAATATTAGTAACATAAAAATACTTCCTAACATTGCATTAACAAGAAATGGAAAAGGAAATGCCAATGTACAAAAATTTTATTAATACATTTCCAAAAGTAGAGGTCAAGTTATAATTTAAAATCATAACATTTTTAATAGTAACAAAATTCAATAGAATTATTTATTGATAATTGTAATTAAATGACTTTTTAACCAAATATATCCTTCATGTTATTTGCTTGCCAAATCATCAAGACTGCCATTATAAATATATGGAGTTTCATTTATAATTTTTTGAATACATTGCATTTGTTTCCAAAAAGCTGATAACATTGCTTTACATATTACATAGCGTAGAGTCAGCACCCGTTTGAAGTTCTGACATTATCTATTTTTTTGCCGAAAAAAGCCACTTTGTGATACAAAGTGTATATTGGTATATTTATATATATTAGTGTATTTATTATTTAGTTTATATTTATATATTATACACCCTGTATATTGCGCAATGTAAGCGGCTTGTCCGACAACGACGATGCAGCCGGCTCGTGACATTCTGACCCTTGCACAACGGATGCACCTCCAACTGGGTATGCACCGTCACGCTGTATTATCTTTATTATTGTGTTCTTACATATTTATACTGCACACTTATAAAAAATCACTTTATGTACGATATCTCTAATCGTTACTACATTATTTAGCCATCATCATTGTCATAATTACAACCTATCATCATCCACGTCTCACGGGCTCCGGTCTCATTTGACAATGACAGGGAAATCACACGCTTCAGAATGTTACAGAGATACAAAATCTTTTTAATTTGTGCAATGCATTTTATTTAAACCTGTATGTTAAACCATGCCCGATAGTTGATAGTATTATATTATCCATTCATTCCAATCTACTCAATCGCGAGTTGAATTAGTGGAGGAGAATAAATAGTTCCAGTACAGCGTAACCAAAACTTTACAATCCTTTCATGTCTCCACAGCGCACAGACTAATTAGAGTTACAGCCCAGTTGAGTTACAGTGAATGAACTAGCCACGCTTTGTGTGTATAGACTGTGACATTGAGACAGTGAACTGACAACCTTGCCGTAAATCGCACGCGTTCGACCTTACAATTAGTTACTGATAGTGTCCAACGCAGGATTGTAGATGGCGTAACCCTATGGAAATAAAAGAAAAACAAACGATCAAATAGTCTAGGCTCCGTATCACCCGGTTTTATCCCGGATACTTGTATGAAGGGTATTTTGCCTGCCTGGCTAACTACCACCCTCTTTCTGAGACCGATCTTCAAATGTTTCGGACGCACTGCCACAGGGCCAGTGATAATGTAGGTACTACGCGCTCTGTTTCTAATCTGCAAAGCGTCCGTGAAGTGTTTCGTGTTACCGATGTCCATGGGCGACGGCGCCTACTTAGCGTCAGGTGGCTTGTCTGCTCTCACAACTACAAGTTTGGGAATATTTTGTTCATATCGATGGAAAAATTACAAAACCCAAACGAAAAACTGACGGTACGTGGTCACCGTCGAACAGGGCGATGAGCAATACCAGAGGGGTCACTAATACGTTGTCGAAAGAAAGTACTGGCACTCGAGCCATTTTACAATTGGTACTGTTAAATGAATATTAAAACTTCAGCAAGCTGTGGTATTATTGTCTTTTTGTAAAAATTCTGATAAGTAATATCGATTCACATTATAGAAAGCGGATACATCAGAATCATACCAATTAAATAATGTTGTTAATGCCCAATACCGCGAAACTTATTCTTCAAGCTCTCGTTACAGTTGTGCGATAGAAGGTACAAGTTCGTCGAAATTATTGTACAATTTTTTAACCCAGTTGAACTCATTAAAGTGATATATCAAACGGCGTTGTATCCGTCTGAAGTTGATCATTATTTGCATCGGTGAAGATGAACATTGTAAATCTGCATAGCTGTGAGTTCACCATAATATTCTCGAAGGTCATAATTGAAGTTGTGCATTTATGTATTCAAGTCGTCAATGTCTTTCGACCTTCCAGTTCACAAATGCCTAACGACGTTTGTTTTGCTAATCCACTGGACTCGTTTTGCAATATTGACTAACAACGATCTATGGATAAAGGCATTTGCACTTCCATTCATCCGATATCACGATTCAATTCCTTGTTGAGACGGAATATTTGATAACAACATTCGAAAAAACTTTTTCGATATTCAAATTATGTAATTTACATTATTGAGTTAATTTCAAATAGCTGATTTGAGCGTGTTGTATTCGGTTACACTTATGAATTAATCGTCAGAATTTCGTTCAGAATATTTTACGAATTTAGCGCAATGACCAGTTTGGCCCCATGCAAGGCAGCCGTAGCGTAGGCCGGCGGACAAGACGACGAGGGAGCGGGCACGAGATGCGGGGCGGGCACATCTATGAAATAGATAGTCGCGCGGTCGGCTCCTTACGCAGTGGACATATGCAACATTGAATATGTCCTTTATAAAGATAAAAAATTATAAATATATTTGAAAATGTTTAAAAATAAAAGTACACCCGGGCGAAGCCGGGGCGGGCCGCTAGTTTATTAATAAATAAAGCGTGAGCTTTTTAAATTAATAAATGTGTACACACACACACACACCCGCACTAGAATTCCCTGTGTGTTATCACGAACGGTGGTAACCCTGGAGCCACTAATAATGAACGATAATAACGAAGTGTGATACAGTGTTTACACATTACGCGTTTACACACCCACTAACCATTATGTAAGAGTTGTCGGAGTTCAATGTTAGCAAACAATGCAATGTTGATGTTTTAAAGGAAATCTTAATGTATAAAAATTCCTGCGATTAATAACTCGTTTGTAAAAGCCCAGGCAAAATGGAAGAAGCTACAAATTGTGAATGGGGGGAGAACCTTTAATTAGAGAAGTAATTTTACCACATAGACATTTTTTTATGTTAATAGCCGTAAAACGAGCACATGAGCCACCGGATGGTAAGTGATGACCGTCGCCCATGGACATCAGTAAGACCAAAGGTATCACTGATGCTATGTCGGCCAGAAAATTAGAAGAAAGTAAGAAAGAAAGTACTGGCTCTCAACCCCATAGCTGGAATAGTCGTTTGATGGCGGACTCAAGCAGAAGGGTGGTCGCTACTCAGACAGACTTCACGGAAACATAAGAATACCAATACTAATATTAATGACTTAATATTTATTCTGAAAATATAATCCTTACGCGAAGTATTACCATCAAACAGGCTGGCTTCTGTCGCCTGTTAAGACCCTATTCTGCCAGCATTGGATTAGGGAATATTCTAGGCCGCCCCACTTCGGCTTATATCCAATAAGAAAAGATCTCTTGAATGAAAAATCAGCTCTTAAAGAATTCAGAAATAAATAAACACAAGCCTGATCCGGCAACTATAACGTTACCCAAAACGAAGCGAGGGAAGTCGCTATTATGTATCATATCCCATAATATGTTGTATCATATCCTGCATTAGGATGAATGATGATGCCGGCAGTACTAAAATATATATTTAATAATAGGCTCCATCTATTCTTAAGTCCAAGCTGCCCCCCACCGAATGATGTAGTCTGCTAAAAATACTGATGTTAGAAATTGCTAGACTTAGTGCAATTACGTTGTGTACTGGCAAATACCACTATTTGCCAGCGACATTGGCTGGATACCGGCATTTCTGGTCGTTTCCTATTAAGTTTCTCGTTTGCTCATCTGATAACTGTTGAAATAAGACGAAATCTTTAAATATCGTAGCGGCGCACCGCGTTACAGTCATAATTTCATAATGTTATTATAACAGAATTAGGCCTGTAGACATAATTTGCTCAACAGTAATTGACAGTAATAATAACTATGTCGAAAGCCTTGTTATTAAATACAATGTATCGAACTCAGTTTTATACTTTCAAAATAATTTATCTAAGTACTTTTCTGTTACTCCGAACCTAACATTAGAATAAATAAGGTCGAAAATGAAGGAAGCCTTTCCATGAATATACTAGATACGTAGCGTTAAACTTATAGCCCATGTTAATGGCACACTTTGTAAGTACTATTCAGATTTTATTAGAGCGGCCGTGCTAACTGCCAAGTTATTGGACTTAACAACCCCAGTATCACTTTAAGCATTACATTAGCCGCAGAGAAACATTAGATCGACACCATAAAAGTATGTGATCAGACAAGTTAAACTAACTTCGGTGATGTTGGTGAATGAACGTGTGGCCGCTTGTTAAGACTTAGATATTGTCTGAGTTTGGCTATTACCCATTAGTAGCGTTTACTCGTTTTATCAGTACAGAGCATGATCACTCCTTGTAACTGACGAGACCTAAAGCTCGCACCGTCTTGCTGCAACAGTTCGTTATAACTTATGTTTTTCTGCTACCCTATGGCCTCCAACAAGATTTGTCGACTGCTGACTAATAATCACAATCGGGATCAGCGATTGATTTATTTATTTATTTAACCTCCGAAATATACACTGGTGCCCTTTGACTGCGCCTGACAATTTGTAACTCGATTGAACATTTACGATTGCTACAATATCATGCTATTGAATTATTAACACATTGCACATACGATAATGCTGCATTATGAAACCCATATTTGTACGTATTATAATGATTTTGACCTCAATGATACATACTCATTATACTCATTCATTATAAACAACGTCAATATAAATGAAGTCAATTAAATTTAAAACGACATACCCAGTATGCAATCATTGCAATATGATTTAATACAATTTGAATGGTATCTGTTAAATACCAATAGGATTCAATACCAATAATGGTTGCCTATGTTGAAAACGTGGCGACACATCTTTGAAACACTCGGGCCGAGTGAATGGTCTTGCGGTTATCATGATTATGGATGAGGTAACTTATTCCGTCATTGATTTAATTGATTGATTGTATAGAATTTCTTAGAATAGTTACGTTTTGTTGATTTATAAGTGCCAGTGGTTTGGGCCCTAAAGTGCTCGCTT
Organism: Megathymus violae; assembly: GCA_003671415.1. Lineage (NCBI taxonomy): Eukaryota > Metazoa > Arthropoda > Insecta > Lepidoptera > Hesperiidae > Megathymus > Megathymus violae. The sequence goes on along the minus strand of PDGT01000058.1, from coordinate 332,894 downwards.
GTACCCCTTGCACCCCTCTGTATTTCCTCTTCGATCTAGTACTGGCTTGCTTGCATCATGAATTACACTTCTGTTCTGCAGTCTACTTCTGTTCTGCAGTCTTGTCTTGTGCTTATCATCCTACTCTTCTGTGCGGTTATGTTTTCGATTAAAATGTACGGGTATGGACCTTTAATTCTTTCATTATCCAAAACTTCACCGCTACGGCACGAGTGCAACGACTTTGAACAAAATGAATTAACAAGCTTAGCCACACGTGAACATGAACATATTAAAAATGAATATTATAAATATATCAACAATTACCATGAAATATATGATTACTATAGGCTATATATTGGTAAACATAAATTTGTTTGTTTGTTAAATTTTGTAATGTAAATCTATACATATAATAATATTCTAACTGATCGCTTTCTGTACACGAATGATATATGAGAAAGAATATTACTAGGGGCTTTTACTAACGCCATAGAACACAAAACAACTGTCAGAATTTTCGTCTGTTTGTCTGTGCTTTTGGTCGCGCTAATCTAAGAAACGGCCTTACCGATTTCGTTCTGGTTTTTACTTATACTATATTGTAGTAAACATCACTTAATACTTACAGTTTGTTTCATTGCAATCCGTCCACAAATAAAAGTTATGAATTAATTTAAAATAATGCGGGTACTATTTTTTAGTGTAAGGCGTCGTTTTCCCGAAGTGAAGCGAGGGCAGTTTGCTAGTAAAAAATAATTATCTTATCAGTAATGTGGCAAATAAGGGGCGTAGAAAATTTGCGACAAGGATAAATTTAATTATAGTAGTACACTAATATACAAATATTTGGCTACAGGATAAACATACTGCGGCAACACGACGGAGAGTCAGATATACAGTTGTATTTAATATTATAGATATTAAACAACAATACCAGCTCGTTAGATATACAGAGAAACATAGTTTAATTACAATATTAAATTATAATTGAGTCGTGGTTATATAGAAGATTACGAAAGATAAGGCCTTACCGGTGTATCAATGCATACATATTGTAAACTAATTTATTCCAAACCAATGAGAAGCCGTGACTCGGTGCACGCACATGTATCATTTACTAATTGACACATCAACGATTAAATAATTTCGAATACCTTACCGTAATGAGTGTTGGTACAGTTGAAACTTGTTGGTAATGGCATAGATCGTCCGGTACCGAGATCGGACCGCTTTTTAAGTCTGATGATGAATCATTATCGCCGTGGTGATATTTGGTATATTTCGTATGATAAAAAAACTATCCAAATCTAAGCAGTTTTATTGAAGGTTACAATTAAATAAGGTATATTGTTTAAAATTTAGATTTTTGAGTAGATAGGTTTACTGATATTTTATATGGCCTATCATTTGCGCAATGACGTGTTTTCCCTACATACCAATTTTCATTGAGCTCGGTCAAGCCGTTCTTGAGTTATAACGTGACATATACATACAGACAGATAGAGAAAAAAATTCAAAATGATCAAACAGTTGTCAGAATCAATCATAAAACGAATATTTATTATGAAATTTGACAAAAAATTTAATGTACAGACAGATAGACATTACAAATTTATATAGTAGTATGGATAAGTCAGATTGCAGGATTCATTCCTGGCTAGCTACCATCCTCCTGCTCGAGTCAGTCGCCAAACGACTCGTCCTGTTCCGGCTGGGGGCTTGAGAACCAGTACTTTCTTTCTTACCTTCTTCTAATTTCCAGACCGACAACGTATTAGTGATGCCCAGTGATAATGTCCACGGGCGACGTGGACCGCTTACCATCAGGTCTCGTCTGCTCGTTTGTCGCCTATTAACAAATTATTAAATTTATCGGCTATTAAAAATCATTATGTCACTGAAGCGTTTAATACTATATGATGGTGGTGAAAGACGTACAATCCGTGAGACACCGTCCACTTCCATGGTAATACGCGTGAGGCAAATGAATTTCCAGTAAAAATATCTACGCTTACGTATTTGTTGTAACTACATGCAAACAAATATTCTGAGAAAATAAATTTCCGCAACATTGCACATTGACGTCGTTCTTGTAATGACGTGTAAACTTTACATGCGTTGTAAATCAATATTAACAGAGTTATTTTTACATTTAAACTTGCACAACTTTGTGATAACAATAATGTGTTTTTTATTCCAAATAACTTATTTCCGATATTTCTAAGTTTTAAACTGAAACTACGCCATTGTTACCAAAAACACTTTACCTTGTACTGATGTTATACCTGCACTTTAATTGCTCCGCAGTAATATACATTTTTTGAGAGATACCGTCAATTTTATAAATGACTATCTGTGCCCGCGACTTCGTCCGCGTGGAATTTAACAAAAAAGTTATTTAGTAGAAATAAAAGTAGCCTTAGTTACTCCTTATTACATCAGCTACCTGTCAGTGAAAGTCCCGTCAAAATCGATCCAGCCGTTTCAGAGATTAGATGGAACAAACAGGCAGACAGACAGACAAAAATTGTAAAAAAAGGTTATTTTGGTATATGTACCGTATATACATTCATATGTATATAGTTAAAAGCAGTTACTTTAACATTACAAACAGACACTCCAATTGTATTTATTATAGTATATACATAGATTATATTTTTTAAATTTTCGTATTTTTGTGTATACGAATCTATAGGAGGCTAAAATCTCACTGCAGACTTTAAGAATGAATGATGCAAGGATAGTAGAGGCTTACACCATTTTGATCAGAAACTACTTAATAAATAAAATAAAGATTACTAGTTTGGGTGAATTGATTTTAAATTACTTTCGTACGACTTGGGGAGATTACCTTCAATTATATTAATGAAATACCAGTCGAGTTGAGTACATACAAACTACATTCATTATGTATGTAAAATTACAGAATTAATTTAAATCTTTGGGGAGATTACCTTCAATTATATTAATGAAATACCACTCAAGTTGAGTACATACAATACTATATTCATTATGTTTGTAAAATTACAGAATTAATTTAAATCTTTAAGAGTTCATACATATAAATGTATCATTTAGTTATTAGCTACGTATAATTATACCCTTGTTCAGATCCTCTACGAAACCGTTTAGCAATTTGTCTTTCGGTAATTGAAATAGGCAAAAATGAAGTATTAAAGAAAAGGCTAATGTTCTCGTGTTTGCAACACGTATTATTAAGTTAGCTGACATTTGAATTGCAAACTATACTTATATATAAATCTGCTGATGTTCCCCGTATGTCTCGAGACAACTGAAAACTGGCTCGACCAATCTTAATGAAAATTGGTATGTACTGAAAACACGTGATGGGGAGATGATAGGCTATATAAAATGTGTATATCTATACAAATCTGTAGTGTCTGCCTGTCTGTACATTCAATTTTTTGTCAAATTTCATGATAAATATTCATTTTGTGACACACTGACATCAATTTGACCATTTTGAAAATTTAGACTTTTCACGCGCTTTGAAACACTTAATATCCCACTACTTGTGTCTAAATTACTTAATGCCTATTTCTTTTAAGGGTTCGGTGCCTAAGCCGTTGGATGGTTCAGCAGCTATTTTAGCAATCGGCAACAGCAGGTCGAAGTCCAGGATAGTTATAATGTAGTAAAAACTCTATCTACAAATCGTTTTTTGGATAGAGGAGTGCCACATGGGTCGATTTTGGAGCCGTTACTCTTCATCTTGTGCAATGCTGATTTAATAAAAAATATAGAACACTGGAAGTATCACATGTACGCTGATGACCTGCAAATTAACATATCCTTTAAGCCTTGTGATACATACGTAGCTGTAACAAATTGAATTCAGATCTAGAACGAATATCATGTTACCCGAACAAAACACTCTTTTCCTGAATCCAAATAAGACTAAATACATGGTATTTGGTACACACTCTCAAATATGCAAAACCAATTCTAGAAGTCCTTCCGTTTACTTAAATACCAGTGACTAGAGTTGCAGAAGCACGGAATCTTGGTATTGATTGGTTGGTTGGCTTGATAGTGTTAGATGAGAATCTTCGATTTGAGAATCATATGTATAGTGTTGTACGGAACTGCTTTTACATGCTAAAAGACCTGTATCGTATTAGGAATTATCTAACAGTACGATTGCGTATCAATCTGCGCAAGTATTATACTGTTAAAGCTTAATTATGCAGATACTCTCATAGGACCATACTAGTTAAATCGAACAAAGGAAGTAATTCAGAGGGTGCAGAATGCTTGCGCTCGGTTTTGTTTTAATATTCCTCTACGCTCACATGTTACAGCGTTTCTAAACGATGCGAATATTCTTAAGATGGATCACTGCAGCCGACTGCACTTTTCCATTTTCCTATTTGATGTTATAAATTACGAAAAACCGTCATACCGCTCAAATAAATTGGTATGGGCAAAACGCCAACATAAACTATTAAGACCTAGAACTCCCTCATGCAGTCTTCTATATCCTAATACTTCGAACTGTTCAGCTGCATTCAGGGGAAGTTTCAAGAACAGCGCCAGGAAGTATTGGAACAATCTTCCGCCTCCCACGTATTACCTTAAAAGCAGTTGGCGAATTTAAATCTAAATTAAAGCTGTACTTACTTGACGAGCAAAAAAATATCGTAAAACTTTTAATTATTAAGTCATAGATACATTTAATATCGTACTCATCATTAATTTATTCTTCTTTGCTTTGTGTGCGAGCATACGACCTACAACTGTCTCACTCAATACTGACCTTTTTTTTTTGTTGACGAGGGGGAAACCTTCAAAAGGTACCCGGTGCCGTGGGAGCGACGCCGGGTTATGTGGGATTTTTACCGCACTAAAACCACCCCGGTGGCCTTCTTTGGCGCTATAGGACTCCGGGATCTCCATCGGAACACGACCGGAGTCCTATGAGCGCGTGCCCCGTCGGGCTCTGCTCAGGACGTACATAACTCAATACTGACCTACTGACTGAACTAAGACCCTATCAGCCGTAGTTAGTTATAAATCATTTCTAATGTATACATATTTTACAGAAGCTTAAGATGTGTGCAGGATTTGACCCTGAGCGATTATACGTCGCATAATTCTATATTAAGCATCAAACATTAAAAATCCTTTGATACATATGTACATACATAGTGTTTAACATAATTTTTTTTTTAAACAATTAACGCTAATTGCAATCAACGGTGTACATGGTGTGTTCAAGAAGTTATTAGGTAACATTTGATACAAAAATAAACAGTAAACACAGTAGTTAAATAGGTGATGAACCTTTCCAAGATAGGTTTTGCAACATAAGAGATAAGCGCCATGTTCGGTTGCCTTGTGATTCGGTAACAAGCTTACATTATGAATATTCCGCCTCAGTTAATCAGAAGTAAAAATAACTCGAAGTAAAATCCAAGGGCAACAATATAAAAAAATGTTTTGTATTGTGGTTATAAATAGTAATATCAATAGGTTATCATGTAACGAGTTCGTTTAGGAAAAAATAAACAAGACGCTTTATTAATAAGGAATAATACTTTATCGTTTTGAAAACCTATTCTTGTTTTCAAAACGATAAAGTATATTTAGAATGGATCAATAGAGTCACATAGTTTATACTTTATATACTTTGCTCTAAATCTATCCACCTTCCATCTACTGGGTCTTAGGGTGTTCTCACTTGAGGTTTTCTGTAACCGCATCTTTTAACCGTGTTGGAACTGCGCGGCCCCCTTAATTATAAGGAAAGAGGAAGAGGGCCGCTTCTAGTTTGAAGTCAGCACGTGATCGAATCCGCAAATCACTAAAAGCAAAGAGCAACGTTATGACATATTGTTTTCCAGCAATACAATGTACTATGATGTCAATTACAGTGACATCATGTAACTCACGATTGCTTGGCATTTGGCCCCTCCAGCAGTCACAATGGTGGATTCTGACCCCTCCAAGATGAATGACATTTAATATTACACCGTGACGTGATCTGAGTAGATTTTCAATAGTGTTAAGCTTAGTGTGTTGCAAATAAAAAATAAAACAATTTTTTACTTAAATACACCGAGTTGTTACTGTCACGAATCGTGGTCAGACCGATACTGTGATAGTCTGTGGAAATTCTTGATGTTACTAGACAGAACCTATGACGGATAAGCCTGACAACCTTTTGTCTCTATCGCTTTTGTTTCTTGCGACAGTAACAAAATCTTTACACACTGAACTCGCCACTGCTTTCCACTGATACGATCTAATCCTGGACTCCATGAACGGGCTAACTTATACCGATTCTCCCTGCAGAAAAACCTGTAACGTAATATGACCTTTACCGTTAGTGACATCGAAGAAAATGAATACATATACATAATAGTAAATATACAAAAACAGGACATCACCTGCTTTGTTTATTTGTAAAATGTAATTACCTGCAAGGTTTCATCTTAGTAATTGACGTATGAACACGAAACTTCACGAAATAATTAATAATTATCACTTCTAATGTAACTTGTAATTACACCAACATTACCGCACGGTAATAACGATAAAAATATTTCGTTTTTTTTATAAAAGAGCCATAATAATTTTTTGCACCATGTATAATTACT
>PDGT01000058.1:254808-326081 GCA_003671415.1 Megathymus violae | reverse complement strand
AATAAAATGGTGGTCGGGGCAACTAAGATGACGATACAACACGTCCCCAGTAAAAGTCGAATATCTATCATGAAGATACAGAACTTCACTGTACACAAACGACGTAAGTATTATTTAATTATTAAAATAATAAAGTTTTGTTTATTAATTTTGTGTATATTATTACGTTTAATTTAATGGTTGACATTTTTATTTAGGAATGTAATAAATCAGTTCTTGTAATCGTTTTTTCAATAAAATGTTTAAGATGTTATATAAGTTTTAAGAATTATTTTCGAGAGAACTATAAAATCAATTTTTTAGATTTTATTTTTCGAAAAACAAAACAAAATGTTAAATTTGGATATCGTTTCAATAATTTCTGATAAATATGAAACATTTCAATAAGATTTTAGCAAATCAAAATTCCTAACACCAAATTTATAATCAATAAAACTGATCGTTCCAAATTACAGACTAAACCAAACTGGTGGCTCTTTCATGGGTAGCTGTGTAAATATTTATAATAAAATTCCTTTACAATTTGCAGAAACACAACATTGTAAATTAAAAATTCACGTCAAAAGCATTCTTATCAACAAACGTTATTACAATCTTGATGATGACTTCAAGGACTGCTTCGACATGAGTTTAATATGTAGCCACAAGTGCGTTCTGTAAGTGTGAGTAGGAAAAAAAGCTCCTCGGGAGTTTCTTGTCGCTCCTTCTTCGTCGTAAGTGGTCACAGTCGCCCATGGACATCAGCAAGACCAAAGGTATCACCGATGTGTTGTCAACCGTGAAATGAGAAGAAGGTAAGAAAGAATGTACTGGCTCTCAAGCCCGCTGCCGGAACACGATGAATCGTTTGGCGGCTGATTCAAACAGGAGGGTGGTAGCTAGCCAGGCAGGTTTCGCGGAAAGATAATAATACCATTAATAATATTAATGACTTAATAATAATACAGATAATACAATCTTTATGTGAAGTCCTACCACCAAGCAGGCCGGCTACTATCGCCTCTTACGACACCCTGTTCTGCCAGCATGAGATTGTGGGGAGTATTCTAGGCCGCCCCAATACGGCACACAGTACAATTTATTTGTGCAATACTAGGTACTTAGGTACTTTAAATTTTTTAAAACCATGTCAAGAATGTGGTTTAATATTAGGTCTTCCTTTTTTATTTGCTGTTCTATATCGTAGAAATTAAAAAAAAAACATATGTTTTTTTAATAAAAAAAATATTCGTCAATGTACATACTTTGGTCATTTTATGATAACAAGTTATCCAAAATCTGAAAAAAAGTGGATATCGGTATATCGGCGGGGCGCGTATTCGATTTTTCTCGCTCTCTGCAACTTAAACACGTTAAAATATTTGACGTCATTAATTGTCACAATAAACTTTTGATGTAACCGACCATCACGATTTAACTATAACGGGCAGGTACAATAGGTAAGATCGTTAATCTTCGTGTTTTTTTACTGATATTTCCAGCCATTATGGTCGCAGCCAGATTGCGCCTCTCAGCATGCAGCATAATGTCCGTGATGACATAAGTTAAAATATCAAGTTCATACGCTATCGCAATGAATCAGAGCGTTTAATTAAATTTATATGTTTTAAAATTTATGTTCAATCTCAATATTTTAATACGGAGAATATTTTTTCGGATATATATTATATTTTTCAAGCTGATGCGGAGTAGCTACGCTCTAGTAGGTAATCTGAAATAAATAATATCTGAAATATACTGCACATCGAGGATTGAGGCGCCAGATAGATTTGTTATATGGACGATAAATTTAAACATACTCGTATGTAATAAAAAGTCCTTTACGAGGGAATTAAACTGTACTTAAATCGCAACCAAAACAGTCGGTACCTAAACGACCAACACTAAGAATAATATTGTTTTGGATATAATTACCGAGATAATTGCGGTTATCAATAAATAATTAGTTCCATATCAAAATATCCTTCGGTTTATTTATTGCACGACATATAACATTCCAAAGTGCTTTGTTCTGCACAAAATAATATTGTCGTATAATATGATAACAATATATACCTACTGATATTTTAAATAAACTGATGCGAAATGTTGCGTGTGGTCGGGTTTGGAATGGATGTCCGCTAATAGCAAAGGAGAGCTTAACAGAACGATAGACCATCGGTACCGTTGGGTATCGTTGGATTACAATCCGTAACCTACGCCCACTTGTCTCCATGGAACCAACCACGACCTTGGACACGAATAGCTGTAACATACATGTTTTCATATTAACTTTATTGCATTGTTTCAGAATCTGTGACACGGATCGTGTATGGGACACTTCTAGTGATCCTGTCAATAGTGTCACTTGCGGTGAACCCTATAGAAATATTTACAAACTGGGTAAGTTATTTAATGTTCTTATTAAATAGTTTAGGTTTTTATATATTATTTTAGTTGGTGATAGCTACATTGTATATTTATTTGGGCGGAACTTTGTAATTGATTTTAGACTAATATGAAATTTGAAATTAATAGAAAGTAGAAGAAAAAATCATATTTATTCGTTCATAAAAAAATTGTACTTACTGCAATTTACCTAATATTCAGTATTAAAAGGTATAATTGTAACTTTTCGATATTTGTTTGTCGTACACTTGTCTATTCTGATATTCTGTGCGGCCGCAGTGGACATGAGTTGTACTAGATTTTGAGACTAGGTACACCTAGATTTAGTTCGTAAAAATACTTGATCCCAATATCAAGTCCGTTTATTGTTATTATCCTTCGATTTTATTAGTCATCGAGTATAGGACTCGTAGGTCTTAATCCTTCCTAATACCTCGCTTGAGGGGCTCTTGGATAAGCTTGAGCGATTTCGAAGCTTATGTTTTCGCTTTATTTTCGGTCTTAAAAGATTTGATAATGTGTTTGACTTTCGCAATAAGCTTCAGTGATTTCGAATATACAGGAAGGGAATGTAGAATATTATGTCTTCGGTATAAAATCCTTCACTGTCCTGTTTTACCCCGATATTTGCGTGATCGTTTGCCTGTCTCTAAATCATTGTTGACGTTCAATAAAGCGGTCAAAGAACACTATCTTTCTTTATGTGTCACTGATCGATCGCACTGAACGCCTGATCAGAATTGAACGATACTTTGCATATTATTTCATGGATCTGTTTTCGCGGGATAGAATATAAAAATTAACATGGATTTAAATGCGCAGCAAATATAATTTTGACTACTTGGCTGCAGCTATTATTGTCTTCTGCGAAGTTGTGTCGCTAGTTTATTATAAGTCTAAAAATGATAATTGTATCATAATATGATAATGGATACTTTAGGGATTGGTTCTTGCACAATAAGGATTAAAAATTAGTATTAGAATTATCTATTTACTTATTTATTGAATGCCAACATAATGTACACTATTATTACAATATTTGTTGAAAATAATAATTATAATAATATGATAAGTGTCATTACAGTTACAGGCTAAGACTGCATGCATATAAAAAGAGGTGACAATATACATTTTAAAATTTTAACAAAGAAAAAATTCACTCAACAAAGCATTGTAGAATAATCAAATTCAACATTATAATAATAAATACAATAAGTTAAAAAGTGAATAATTATTACTGAATAGAATTGCAAATAAAATTTTATATGGAATACTAAGTGGAATATCATGCAATATATAAATTAAAGTCGAATCAAATTTATTGAAGTCAAAATTAAAATTAAAATAAAGTTAAAATTAAAGTTACAATCAGTGTTATAGTTAAAATAAATTGAAATCATAATCAAACCGAAATTATAGCAACTTGTTTATACATTAATTTTATTGAAAAAAAAAAACCCGTTTCTCTTGTCTGTTTCACGTGTCTGAGAAAAAGTCCATATATACTGGTTTTGGATATGCTATTATATTTTCTAGCAAATCTACTCAAAGGCGCTTGACACCTAAGATTAGATGTGCACAAGCTATCAGTAAAAGCATTATTGTTATTTTTAGCTCTAAACAAGCCAGAGAGAACTGAAAAATTTAGGACGCTAAATAACTCGGGAGCATTAAGTAAATCATTAATAATAATTATTATTATTCTTTATTGAAAACCAAACACGTTCATGATCTTCTGGTCCCTGAGGTAGTCGAAACTGTGTTTCAAGGACCAATGTCATAACCAGTTTATATAGAAATACTATGTCGTGCTTACGCCTACGATCACTTAACGGACTCATTTTAGTGTTTAAGTCTATAGTTGTATGAATGTAGGTTTTTTGCATAAGATTTTTGAATAACATAGATGCCACTAAAATCTCTTCAGTACACTCACAAGTCTATTACTGAGAACATCATAATATGAATTCCAAACGATGCTGCAATATTCTAAGCCACCGCGGACAAATGAAATAAAAACCGAAATCTTCGTGTTTGGATATTTAAAGTTTTGGCTAAGTTGAATCTTACATTTTAAATGCTTTCCATAGCTATTGCAATAAACAAAAATGTTTTTAAGTAAATAAAATTAAAAACTCCTCCTGAAGTGATGAAAGGAAATAGATATAATATTTATAAAACGCCTCACAAAATTAGTAAGCATTGTCGAGGGTTCGAGTCGGTACTATTTGTTTTTACAAAGTCCGGGCTTTGTTATTTAAAACGAATAAAATAGTGGAACAAAATAGCTATGAACGACTGGCATGTAACTATGACAACACAACAATTGTTCCACTGCTGGGTTCGGGGCTTCTCTCACAACGAGGATAAAACTATAGTCATTGAAAACTCACAGGTGCGCAGGTTTCTTCACAATGTTAACCCTCACCGAAGCAACGGATAAGTTTGTAATACACCATCATTTCTCGGCCGACGGTGACTGCTTAACGTCTGGTGGTCCGTTCGTCTGCTTTTTTGGTAGTTTTAAACTCATAAAAAAATTAAAATTAGAACTGCGTGCAGGTTTACAACTCGAAACGGACCGACGTTCAAGTAAAACCTCTAATCTTACATGGCTAATTGTCATGTGATAATTTGCCACGGTTTAATTATTTACAGTTAATTACTTTATCAAAGTCAGAACTGGTTAATATTTGCAACCAGAAAACCCGTTAATCTAAAATTTATATCTTGACTTTGAAGGCTTGACCTCGGAGGTATGTGTTTGAAATTAAGTATATAATAGGCGTTTTTAAAAAGAACGACTTTGTTACTACATACGGACGTAATAACTGAATGAGTGGATGCCCAAATTACACATATATATATATATATATATATATATGTACATATTGACCCGACTGATGGCAGCACCGTCGTTATGATTCAACACTCGGATTCGTTCGTGTCAATAGACTTGCGTTTCGACTGTGCTGGGGAGTAGTTCCTCTCTGCTACGATCTGTCAATCATTTGCTTTGTAATTATCGTAAACAGTAAATTCTGTTAGAAACACTACGTTACCCAATTATCCACCCGTGAAGATGTCTACCGTGACGCCAGCATCGCTGTCCATCCTACATAGTTATATGTGTATAACAGTGTTTTTTACTAAACATCAATTGAAGTTAAAACCTCTAAGAAATCGTGATGCAGCAAATTTTTTACAGCGTCAAATAACCTAGTAGGTGGCGAAAAAAGATCGCACTCAGAATTTTCAGGGCGAACGTTTGGGTCACGTAGTTTGAGAAGCGTCGAGTCGATTAGTTAATATAGGTCGTAATATATGCATGCCGCTTTAATTATCTCGGCAGTCTGAAGAGCCGAGTGACGTGGCCGACGACACCGACCGGACCGTGCGTTTTTTGGACATGTCGCCCGGTAATTTCCACGAGGTTGGTGCGATAGCGTCACAATGATAATTAAATAGCTCACGAACCATAAATAATATTATATCCTGCTCAAACGAGATTGTGGCTCTGTGGAAATCTGACATTACATGATAATATACTTATATATTTAATACGTTTATGTATCTCATAAATATTAGTGTCATCTATACTCTATAGAGTGAGCTAGTTTTTCTAAGTCATTAACATTTAGTTTCTGCAAAAAGTCTATTTATGGAACTTCTCACCTGACCTTGTGTGTGCGCGTAAAGTTCAAAATAGTAATTAGGTTATTGAGCTGTGTTCAGAAATGTTATGCTATTATTTTTCCCTATGTACGTCACCAGCCATTTATTGCGCCTATTTTTTTTGAATAAATATAGTCGCCTATGGTGCTTTTTTGTTTGTGCCTTCTCTCTGTGCGAGTTCTGCGGTGTTATTTTGCTATAATTGTTGATCGTAAAGAGCTTTTATCTTTTATACCTACAATTATTGTAATAGACACAATTCAATTTGGAGATTGAATTTAATTATGTTGATGAAATTAATGAGACTCTGTCATGTACGTCTTTAATGGCGACAAGGAATTCGCTTACGTCATAAGGGTGGTTCACCTTTACGGGTGCTAGGTGTGCTGCGGGCAGCCTTGTCGGTTTCATGTTAACATGACGTATTTAACTGTCTCGTTTCTAATAAAATGTCACGTTCGAGGGCGTATTGAGTGAGACGAAACGAAGGATTAGGTTTTAACGGTTGCGTTTCGCAGTCAACATTCCGGTATTTGATAGTATAAAGGTTCGTTTTGGGGAGCGAAATATAACGCGACTTTTCAGCTTGAAGTATGATTTAATACTCTCTTAATCTAGAAATCTAGATGATACATTTGTTATACATATTAAATCTAGGAATGTTACATTACAAAAGCATTATACTCTAAGTACTAATCATAACTCACCCTAATAGAACCCCTCAAAGAGTTGTCATGGAAACGAAAAATTTTGCTAAGTTTATGTACGTTATATATTTAAAATGCAAAAATAATAATCCATATTAATAAATAAAATTGGAGTGTTTGTTTGTAATATTAAAATAACCGCTTTTTACTACATGCATATGAATATATATACGGTACATACACCAAAATAACATTTTTTACAATTTTTGTCTGTCTATCTGTCTGTTTGTTCCGGCTAATATCTGAAACGGCTGGAGCGATTTTGACGGGACTTTCAATGGCAGGTAACTGATGTAATAAGGAGTAACTGAGGCTACTTTTATTTCTACTAATTAACTTTTTTGTTAAATTCCACGCAGACGAAGTCGCGGGCACAGCTAGTAAATAATATAAATAAATAAACGTTTACACATTCAAACCCCGTACTAAGATTCCCTGTGTTGCGGGTGGCATGGACGTACACAAATATAACATTACAACACCCACTACCCGAGAACAAACATTTTTTTGTCACATGACTGTCTGCCCGGGCCGGGAATCGAACCAAGGACCCCTCGCTCGGTAGACAGTCACTACAAACGGAGCTATGGTGTAATGTATGTTGACCAAAGTATTACTTCGATATCATTACCTAATATATACCACGTAATTACACCAAGCAACAAAATTTATGAATATAACATTTTTATATTACAGTTGGAATCTAATTTAATTCTCTGATTTTTTTACGATTCACTTTTATTAATTTTATTTACGTCATTTATAGTTTTAAGAAGTCTAAAAATATGCTCACACACGTCATCTTATCGATTTATGGTAATCGGTAGGCTCCGATATTTCTTTAACTGAATATAAATTAAAATTATGGAGAAATAAAGTTCTTAAATTAACTTAACTGAACTTAACTTAACTTAACTGAATATAAATTAAAATTATGGAGAAATAAAGTTCTTAAATTAATTAAAATAATTTAAATTAATTAAAATTTATTAAAATAATAAATTAATTGAAATAATTTGCATAAATATTTGACAAAAGTGGACTAAAGTACAATGTTAAACGAGATAGTTTTTACCGTAATAACAATTGCTAACGTCGATGAAGCCATCAGGGAGACATTGCGAAGACCGATTGCATCTGCAGGCATACGGTGACGATTTGTTGAAAGCTGAATCGTCCATTCTATATCTGCAGAAGATAACTACTCATAGTTATTGTCATAACAAATAAGTGTTACTGTTTTCAAATACGCCATAATATGGTTCTTATTTTTCAATGCAGCTAAACTTTAGTCGTTCGGTTGCTTTGCGTTACTTAATTTGTCTCCGACGTCGCCCTGTCGTTCTATTCTCTTGAACAAAACATTTCAACCGTATTTTATAACGTTATACTTTAAGTACAAGTGCCACCGTTACAATACAATACAAAAAAATAGTTATCCGTTTGGCCTAGCTAACGAACGAACGCATCGTGTTTCTTTGGTCTAACGGATCTTTTCTGGAAGTATTGGTAAAAGTATAATTTTTGCGGTCGACACAACCCAAGTCGATAATGTAGAATTGAGGACTATAGTGGAAGCGGAATCATAACGGAGAAATAACGACACCTTTTGGTGTCAATGAAACAATGATTTGAATTGATTAATTATTTCGATGTATGGATATATGGTTGGGCTGCAAATTAATTCAAAATACTGAAAAATAAGTATTTCCAGGGATAAGTATTGAATATATAGAAAACTTAATTAACTTAATAAGAAAAAAATTTAATGTAAGACTTAAGACTAATAAAAATATGTTGTGCGAGTTCCAACCAAATGTGTTGTACATTCAGTGTATAGTCCATCACAACAATTTGGAATACAATTCTGTGACAAAAAGGCATTCCAGATGATCGGCGGTACAAATCGCATGTATGATCGACTTTGAATAACTTCTCATATCTATACTAATATTATAAAGAGGAAAGCTTTGTATTTTTGTATGTTTGTAAGGAATAAACTCAAAAACAACTGAACCGATTTTAAAATTTTTTTCACCATTAGAATGCTACAATATCCCTTAGTAACATATGCTTTATTTATTACTAGAAAAAATAAGGGATCCTTGCAACTTTAGTAATATGAACCAAGGTGTAAAATAGAAAATAGATGAATGTAAAAAAATAAGTTGAAGTAAAAAACATAAACTCATTACAAATAAATTACTTGAGTACATATAACTAAAAAAAGCAATTTTAATAAAAATGTATATGTTATAAAAAAAAGAACAAAAATAGGTTGGCAAGTAAAAATTTAAAATTCAAAGAAAAAAAAATGTCCTGTATAAAGATAAAATTATAAATATATATCAAAATGTTTAAAAATAAAAGTACACCCACGCGAAGCCGGGGCGGGCCGCTAGTTATACATATAATACAAGATAACAAGATAACAAGAAATTAGAAAGAAAGAGAGAAAGAAAACGTTTATTTCGCCTAATAAGATGGATACTGCAACCTTGTAACATGATGAAACATAAATATTTTTAACAAAAAAAGAAAGGTAAGAAAAATAAAAATAAAAAAACTTAAAAACCTAATAATAATAATAATAAACCGGTTAATGGTTGATTATAAATTAAGCAGTGACCCGTACATTTCAAAACTACTGTCGTCTAAAACATATTTTGATGTACGAATTTTAATTATGTAACAGACGTCACCGTTACAAGATTTAATGAAACATTATCTTGGAGGTCGAATGTAATTAAATTTATTTCCTTGATATTTTTTTATATATTTAAGCTAATTAAAAAGATTTATTAAGGAAAAACATAAAATATATCAACAACGGATGCACATACTAACGTCAACGTAAAATTTAAATTAAGCATATACCGACAAATAAACCGACAAAATAAAGCATACCGACAAATAAAATAAAGATGTAGTGAATGAAACAATACCTATGTTTAAAGTTAGGGTTATCGAAATTTTATAATTTTTCAGCCTACATTTAATAAAATATGGTTGTGATAAGAACCCACTCACAATTTTGCTGAGATTAGGTTTCCTCTCATTATGAAACGTGCTATGGGCTGGTCCATCGCGCTGGTCAGGTGCACGTTTGTAAATTTCACAACTTTTGAAAACACTAGCGACAATAGTGTTATAGAGGGTGTACAGGTTTACTCGACTTGCTTTTCATCAAATAAACGAGTTATTTCAGTTATGACATACACGTTTCATTCGAACTCAATCCCTAGTAGGAGACTGAAGTTCAAAGTCAAAAAATTCCAAAAAAAAAATACATTTTTTAAATTTTGACTTTGATTGTTGCCAATCGAGCGTGTTTGAGTACCACTGAAGTTACACACTGTCGGGTATTATATACTTTTAAATCAATATTTATTTGGTAGTAGACTGATATTTTAAGTTATATTAATATTATGAAGAGAGTGAGCCAATTTTTCAAGTTTCCGTAATTGCGGAAAAAAATTCAAAATTCTTTTACCGTTCGAAAGATATATTATTCCGAACGGACATAGGTCGTACATCGTGTATTAATATAAATAATATCAGTATACCGAACGACGTCCGTGCTGGTCGCTAATCTATACTAATAAATGAAATTGGAGTGTCTGTTTGTAATATTAAAATAACCGCTTTTTATTACATGCATATGAATGTATATATATACCAAAATATAATTTTTTACAATTTTGTCTGTTTGTCTGTCTGTTTGTTCCGGCTAATCTCTGAAACGGCTGGATCGATTTTAACGGGACTTTCACTGGCAGGTAGCTGATGTAATAAGGAGTAACTAAGGCTACTTTAATTTCTACTAAATAACTTTTTTGTTCAATTCCACGCGGACGAAGTCGCGGGCACAGCTACTACTATATAAAACAATGCGACCGACAACCCTTGTTACAGTACAAGAGCACAAGGTCGACCCATGTCGGTAGTACAATATTATGGGAAAGCAATTCTTTTTGTTCATACCGATCGGATGTCCGTGACCTACCTACTGCGGGTACATCGTTCATTGACTTGAATGTGATTCGATAATGTTACTTAAGATGTATTACGTTTATGTATTTTTATATAGGTTAAGTTCCGGTAACCGAACTATTTTTAGTCAACTATTTGCCATATACACGTACACCATCAAGATATTATAATTTTAGTGGTTTTTGTGATAAATCTGAAGTAAAATAATCAAGAAGAGAATGGTAACTATTCAGACAAGTAGAGTACCATCGGGATCGATCTGCGTAATACCGAGCCCGTTGTACTCCAGCAGGAGAGCATTGATGCTATTAATTATTCCTACGCTTCATTCACTCAGGTGCTCGGGCCGCACTGAAATATCAGGCAGGTGTGGCTCCCTCCCGCCAACGCTTGACCGCGAACCTAATCCGTCTTTATTGTAACTATATGTAGTTATCAATATTGTATGTTTCTTAAGATAACATAAATGTGATTTTTTTTCTTTTCGCTTTTTCTATTTATTCTTTACCGGGGTACAAAACGAGTAGGCACGGTGATTGACCTAACCTAACACACTAAGAAATATCGTCGCTTTGGGCCCTTGGGTCAAGTTTGTATGACACTAACGTTTTTACTTTAAATTTATGGTATTTTTTCTTTGTAACATTAATTATAATACGTGTGTGATTTTAACAATGTCTGAGTACCAACGGTGACGTAAGCGTAAGGCACAGCTAGACGTGCCATTGAGTTACGATGACCCTTGCTAGTTCCAAATGATTGATTGATTGATCGATTGATACAATAAACTAATTGATTCTGCTCTTTCAGTACACGGACATACAGGAGGGGAAGTTCATCTACGCGATGTGGGAGAAGCCAACGTACAAAATTTATAGCACCGTACACGTTTTTAACTATACCAACGTACCAGAGTACCTGAGCGGTGCTGAAAAGGTTCTGAAGGTCGAGGAGATCGGTCCGTTTACTTTTCTGTGAGTTTTTTTTAATGAGTAACCGACAAATAAACAGATGAGCCACTTGACGACAGATGGTCCTCGCTACCCACGGACGTCCACAACAAGAAAGTGTTCACCGAAACATTACCGAATCGAGAAGAAAACGGAGACTGCCGCTGTAAAATAGCTTTCTGATACTGCAATTGATATACGTTAAAAGCATTTCGCTATTGATTCTAAACTAATATCTTGGTAAAGAAACCTACCACCAGTGTCGCGACAGAAGTTTAAATAATCAAAGACTGGTTTTTATAAATCGAGATCGAGACACTTATGTAAATAAATAATTTGATGAGAAAATAATCTAAAGTAAATAAAAGTATGAAGGAGCAGTTTGATTTATGATTACAGTTTCATCAATCACTATTCGGTATACTGGTCAAGGGTAAATCGGGTCCACCAAACCCTTCAGCATGAGCACTACCTGCTGCCATGCCTGGCTATCATGAGATAAAACTGAGTGGTGTAAATGTCACCTACCTCCAACGGGAGTGACCGTTTGCTAGAGCCTCATCCGTTGTTCAGCAAAGTGAGGATCAAGTGAGAGTTTAAGATTCACTTTACACGCCGCCTTTTTCTTTAGGGTCTATAGGGTGTTGATACAAATGGAAGCCTTATAGGATCATTATATAACTGACAGTGATACTTTATTTTCTGAATAGAATACATGTTTGATACAAAAAAACAACAAATAAACCCATTATTCAAAATTGGTAAATTGCTTATACCTACATATGTCGTGTCAAATTTAATGAAAGGGGAGCTAGGAAAGATAAAAATATATTGTTCTTTTATGG
Organism: Megathymus violae; assembly: GCA_003671415.1. NCBI lineage: Eukaryota > Metazoa > Arthropoda > Insecta > Lepidoptera > Hesperiidae > Megathymus > Megathymus violae. Next base: position 313,523 of record PDGT01000058.1, on the reverse strand, counting down.
TTCAAAATTCATAATTTGAACGGTATTCCATCATTTAAAAGAAATATGGCATACAAGTTTTGTTGTGACAAGGTGTAAAGCAAAGAGTTCCGGTGGATGGGGCTGTGCTGACTGACGCGAACATCGGCCACGGCTGTTATTATATCACCTGCAACGAAGGGAACCGTAGAATTAAATAAGTATACGGCGGTTTATTTTATAAAAAGGTTCTAAAAATGATGCATGATTTACCTGTTGGAACTTTTAAGCGACGTGCCAAAGCATAAGTTGTAGGTGAATCATATTATGGTATCGATGAATATATGAATGACAAGGACGCCTGGAAAAAGTGCCGCAACCGATTGCATGTAGGTTGAAAGGTACTTGGTAATTGCCATATGTTGTTTTAACCATAAGATGTCTTGAGTAGTTTCTTTTTCCTATTGTTCTTTCATCTTAGAGAATCGTTTCGAAACGCTAGAAGAAGCAAAAAAATTACCTGCATAAGTGTATTTACAAAATACTTAACTGATTCAATGATTTTTAATTTCAATTTGAATACATTAAATTGTTAATTCCTCTTTTTATGTATCAGTTGCGACAGCTTTGTGATGTTCCAATTCATTGATAAGCTCAGAATTTTAAGACCTATGTTAAATTTTTTTAATCTACTGTTAAACTATACACATTTTATGAATATTCTCAAGAGCTATGCATAAATGTGTCAAATCAGACTTACTCGTAATGATCTTGATACTTGCGGTTGGTTACCAATGTCCATTGGTCACTGGCCTTTATACACACGGATTCCCGTAGAACACGATTCCATAGTGAAAATATATTAAATAAAATAGTCCTTTTTCCTCTATCAATATTAATTAATATTAGTATTAATAATATTAATATTAGGATATATATTCCAAATTATTTGGTTTTCTAATTACCTTTTCCCTAGTGTACCTCACTCAGTGTCTGATTTATTTATTTAGTATACAGGATTTGTGCTTGGATTACTCACTTAACTCTATTCAAATGTTCCTATATTATTTAAATATTTATCGTCCAATACATTCGGAGAAATAGGGTTATACGAAACCTAAAAAATACATGATTAAAGTAAAACTTACACATGCGCTGTATGTTGGCAGGGAGCTGAGAAGGAATGAGAACATGACAGTAGACAAGGCCCGGGGGGTGATGACAATGAAACCCAAGGTCGCGCTGAAGTTCGTCCGGGAGGCGTCCGTCGGAGATATGAAGGACATACAACTCATGTCACCCAATGTTGCAGTACTGGTGAGAGCATATTATATTGTTATCGATTAATAAGTAGTTGAGTCGCCTAGTTTTTGGGTAATTGTTCAATTGAGATACCGAGAAAACAGTTTATAGCTATGATAGTTGGAATAATATTTTAATCAGTTGTCGCCAAGCGGTCAAAATTGAACCGTAATTAATTTAATTGCAACAGGTGTATTTTTGTCAACTTTGACAACAATAACAAAAATAAACGAAGTCTTTTCTTAAAATAAACTCCATAGATTATTTGAAAATGAAATTTTACAAGTGTTTGAAATTACGACAATACTGCTATTTTAGGGTAATATCGAGCTGATATTGTGATGGAGACGATGGTGGAATTTGCGGAATATTCATGGGGACCTTGAACCTCGAAGTTCGACATAATATTTTCGGCGTAGTTGCTAGTAGATATATGAGTTTAGAATTATTCAAATGTGAATCAAAAACATCTAGACCAACCAGTGGAATGCAATTTGACCTTTATACATGGCTTGTGGAAAAACATATGATTCACTGTACATAATCGTTTGACGTACAAACATAAATTAAAACTTGCAAAATTGATTGGTTGACCCTACTTCGGAGAAGGGTTAGATTTGAGTGAAGTGTAAAGGGTAGCAAGTAACGATTACGAGAAATTATTTGTGACTTTAACAAATGCCTTAAAATGGCTGGTAGGTCCATTATTAAATGATTCGAGGGATTATTAAACGATTCGAGTGAACTGTCACTTAAAATTAGCGTCAATTGATCATTGTAATTATGATCTTGAAAGTGTTAAATACGCCGTTAGTTAAATATTATTGAATTATTATGTATTCGAAATGTATCCTTGGTCCATTCAACTTCTTTTGCAGGTTACCAGTTTCTGTAGCTGATTTAATCGATACTCGTGCATGGTAGTAGGGTTCTTTACCTGCCTAGTTAGCTACTAACCTCCTTCTAAATTTAACCGTGACATGTTGCATCACGTTTTGATCTCAGCGTCGGTAAGTCAGTTGAAAAGCGAGTTCTGCGCGTCGCTCTTGAACGATAACGCGTCGGAGCAATGATGACCACTTGGAATCAGGTGGCCCATCAGCTCTTTTGTCGGCTAGTTACATAAAAGAAGAGAGATTTCGTTACTGAATTATTAACTTATATAATTGAATTGAATGAAATAAAACGCATTACACATTCATATATCAGTATTCATAATAAGCCGCGACATACCTCCAACACTTGACTTTATTTATTTACTAATGATTCCATTCCCGTTCCAGGCTATTAGCACTCTTTTAGCTGATAAGTTTGGTTACTTCGCGAATGTTGGAGTTTTCTATTCCATGAAAACCATGGGCTCAACGCTCTTCAAAGCAATGACTGCTGAAGAACTGCTATGGGGTTACTACGACCCCATCGTCATGATCGCTAACAAGTTGCTCCCTGGGTGGATCGACTTCAGTAAACTGGGCATTCTGGATCGGGTAAATTTTCTATAAATCTTAAACAACGAAGGCTTATAACATACGTTAACAAACGTACGAGTAAAGTATTTACTTTATAGAATTATTTCCTGCTTCCCTTTTTTTAATAGTTCCAATTCAAATTCAAAATCATTTAATCATATAGGTATTCAGTAAATACACTTATGAACATCCTTTTTTGCTTCTCCCACCTTTTCGAAAAGATGCTTTAACAATGAGGAGAAGAAACGGCGAAAGAAACTCCTCAGCACATCTGTTAAACAACATATGGTCATTACAAAAGTTTAAACCTGTGCGGAACTGGTCTCGACACTAATTTTGTCCAGGTATCCTTGTTATTCATATACTCATCTATAATTAATATCCTTTGCCTATAAGTTGTGTTATAACGCGACGCTTAAAAGTTTCAATGGGCAACTCGTGTAACGAGTTAGGAAGCTTATTGTAAAAACGAACTCCAAGCCCCACAAAGGAACGCTGAACCTTTTGAAGACTAAATGCAGATGTAACCAAATTATGCCTATTTCTTGTTTGATGATTGTGTGTATCACTTTTCTGCTTAAACGTATTTAAATTCTTTTTAATAAATAGTAAATTACTATATATATACCGACTGGCTACAGTGAGTACACCTATTTCTTTAAATGTTTCTCTTTATGACTCACGCGACTTTAATCTGTATATAGCTCTAATTGCTCCTTTCTGTTATATAAATATTGAATCAATGTCCGCTGATTTACCGCAAGTTCAATAATATATTTAAATTATATTAAAAACGATATGTAGCAATAATAATATTAATTGATTTCAGAATATCAATAAGTAAATATATAACAACAGAACAAAACAAAATAAAAATTATAAACTTTTTAGATATAAGTCCGTTAAAACTCAATTCTTTGCAAAATATTTATTTAGTGCCGTTGTTAATTACTATACGCTTTAAATTAGCTTGACTTGTATGTATCTATGTATGTATGAATGTAACGGAATCTTTGAATTACATTTTCATTAATTTCAAAATGCCCAAATCGTTTAAAATTTTGCATACATATAGAGAACCGATGACAATACAATAATTTCATACTTAAAATATGATTTTCTCATTAATCCATCACAAACAACATCTAAATTGTCGTCATAAGTTATAGGTTATATGACGGCTGAAAAGTGACACATTGTAAACAATTTTGGATATTCTTTAGTAATAACTTTTCTGTAAAGAATAAAGTTTTTACACGCTTTATATTAGCTTGACGCTTTCGTAGAAATATGAACTAAAAATTGAAAATAATGTTAAAATAAAAAGTGTGAGGTGCTTTCAACAACTGATATCCAGACCCTCACGCTTTTTATACATATCGTCGAAAATGCGATTCAAACATTATAAAAAACTGGAATAATATTACCTGCTTCTGGTGGTTTAATAATCTGATCACTCTAAAACCTGGATCAAAAATCATCCATTGATTACTTTGTGTTTGTTGACGTTATTTCAATACTGCCTACCAACTTAAAAATATGTTAACACGTGACAAATGGAATCTAAAAGGTTCCACAGTTTTTTAATTGAACTAAACAACATTTTGCGTGTTTTATTAACTTTTTCTGCTTCCTGTTTATTCTACAAACTTTTAGTATCATTAGTAAATTTCCATCAATAGCTATTTTTGTTTTATTAATAATTTTTAATGATTATGTATAAGTAAATAAGTTGCTGATTACATACATTTACGGCACACAATGAATTACAAATTTCCAGTTTCTTCATTTTTTATCTTTCGTGTAATTTTTACTACATGCTTAGAATTGAACCCCAAATTTATTTTTCGATGCTTCTTCAAAAATATCATACTTAATGACACCTTTCATTAATAGTTCTACGCCAAGACGACTGACGAAGTTGAGGTCGAACTGAAGGATCCAGACAAAAAGTACTCCATCAACCTCTGGGACAACCTAGCTGGGATTAAAGAGCAAGGATTTACCGACTTGAACACGAGGTAAATAAAGATACATCATTGCTTCTATGTTTCAATCGTGAAACAGCTCATGTATTTTAAATTTAAAGAGATTTCAGACAGCGAATGAAGGGTACGCAGCGAGAAATGTTTTAAAATATATGATAAGAATACCTAAATTAGTATAATATTCCTCATGATAATAAAATCCGACGAGTGAGACTACTGAGGAACATAAAATGCTCATCTAAACCGTTTTCTTCATCAATGAAAGTTGTGTTCGTGAAACTACCTTGTAACCGAATGGACGGAATCACTACAGTAGTAAATCTATTTTAAAAACCTATTAGCTTTAAAGCTACTCTCTCGAAAACCAGTACCCATGGTGTGCTACAGTACCAGGACATAAACTAAGTGTAATTCTATTTCGTTTCAAAAAACTTCTGTAAAGCAAAAAAAAGTACCTAAAAAGTGACTGATAAATGTTGTTTTTTATTTGTTTCTAATTAATACTAGGTTTAATAGGCTAAACGCCTCTATTCGTCTTTGTGCCAACCTGTCCTTTCTGCTAATAAATAATGTTGTCTCTTCTATCGTAGGCTTCTGTGATACTATATCTAATTCCAACGGTATTACTACATGGTGGTATTTGTAGTTTTTTGCTAAAAGTTGTAACGCGGTATACGAATTTTTATCTGCCTTTATTTTATTACCTTTTTAGTTATCTTTATGTGTTCACCTGCAAAGTAAGCTAAGTTCGTATTGAAATCAACTGTCATTACTTGTTTCCAATGCGACATAGTAAATAAACTTGTACTGTTAAACCTGCCTCAAGTTCCTGACTATCCTCATACAATGTTATTTGATGAAACATAATTCACAGAACAAAATCCAGAATTTTTGTTATCGTACTGTGCAAAAAGTCTAAAAACATTAAACAAGCAATTAAATTAAAAAAAAATCTTTTCCATTCTCTCCCAGCTTACCTTGCAACAAGATCAAGGGTTCCTTCGAGGGTATTATGCTGCCACCGAGAGCAAGCAAGGACGTGGTGATCCCCATCTATAGGCAGCAGGCCTGCAGGATCTATCCCTTCAGTTTCTACAAGGATATAGAATCAGAACATGGGTTCAATTTTTACAGGTAACTCATTTTATTAGGTAATCATCGCCAAACATAGCGAGAGTAATTTTAATAACGAAGTATATGTACATAGTTGTAAGACTGTTATAAATTTATGCATTACTAGCGGCCCGCCCCGGCTTCCACGGGTGTACTTTTATTTTTAAACATTTTGAGATATATTTATAATTTTATCTCTGTAAAGGACATAGCAGGTATGTATTTTTTTTCTTTAAATTTGTACTTGCCAACCTACTTTTATTCTTTTTTTTATAACATAGGTATATATTTTTATTAAAATTGCTTTTTTTATTAAATGTACTCAAGTTTGATTTGTAATGGGTTTATGTTTTTTACTTCAACTTATTTTTTTACATTCATCTATTTTCAATTTTACACCTTGGTTCATGTTACTAAAGTTGCAAGGATCCTTTATTTTTTGTAGTAATAAATAAAGCCATTGTTACTAAGGGATATTGTAGCATTGTAATGGTGAAAAAATTTTTTAAATCGGTTCAGTAGTTTTTGAGTTTATTCCTTACAAACATACAAAAATACAAAGCTTTCCTCTTTATAATATTAGTATAGATATGAGAAGTTATTCAAAGTCGATTTGTACCGCCGATCCTCTGGAACGCCGTTTTGTCACAGAATTATATTCCAAATTGTTGTGATGGACTATACACTGAATGTACAACACATTTGGTTGGAACTTGCACAACATATTTTTATTAGTCTTAAGTCTTTTTGGGTCTATATTTGGTCAATTTTGTTACATTCAATTTTTTTCTTATTAAGTTAATTAAGTTTTCAATATATTCAATACTTATCCCTGGAAATACTTATTTTTCAGTATTTAGAATTAATTTGCAGCCCAACCATATATCCACACATCGAAATAATTAATCAATTCAGATCATTGTTTCATTGACACCAAAAGCTTCCACTATCGTCTTCAATTCTACATTATCGACTTGGGTTGTGTCGACCGCAAAACTTATACTTTTACCAATACTTCCAGAAAAGATCCGTTAGACCAAAGAAACACGATGCGTTCGTTCGTTAGCTGGGCCAAACGGATAACTATTTTTTTGTATTGTATTGTAACGGTGGCACTTGTACTTAAAGTATAACGTTATAAAATACGGTTGAAATGTTTTGTTCAAGAGAATAGAACGACAGGGCGACGTCGGAGACAAATTAAGTAACGCAAAGCAACTGAATGACTAAAGTTTAGCTGCATTGAAAAATAAGAACCATATTATGGCGTATTTGAAAACAGTAACACTTATTTGTAATGACAATAACTGTGAGTAGTTATCTTCTGCAGATATAGAATGGACGATTCAGCTTTCAACAAATCGTCACCGTATGCCTGCAGATGCAATCGGTCTTCGCAATGTCTCCCTGATGGATTCATCGACGTTAGCAATTGTTATTACGGTAAAAACTATCTCGTTTAACATTGTACTTTAGTCCACTTTTGTCAAATATTTATGCAAATTATTTTAATTAATTTAAGAACTTTATTTCTCGATAATTTTAATTTATATTCAGTTAAAGAAATATCGGAGCCTACCGATTACCATAAATCGATAACATGACGTGTGTGAGCATATTTTTAGACTTGTTAAAACTATAAATGACGTAAATAAAATTAATAAAAGCGAATCGTAAAAAAATCAGAGAATTAATTTAGATTCCAAATGTAATATAAAAATGTTATATTCATAAATTTTGTTGCTTGGTGTAATTACGTGGTATGTGTTAGGTAATAACATCGAAGTAATACTTTAGTTAACATACATTACGACCATAGCCCAGTTGGTAGTGACTTTACCTGCCGAACGAGGGGTCCCTGGCTCGATTCCCGGCCAAGGCAGACATTCGTGTGATAGATAAATGTTTGTTCTCGGGTAGTGGGTGTTGTAATGTTATATTTGTGTATGTCCATGCCACCCGCAACACAACAAATGCTAGTGCGGGGGTGTGAGTGTTTGAACGTTTATTTATTTATATTATTTATTAGACAGTGTTTAATCTTAATAAATGTGATTTGCCTGCAGTAAGCCATATTTCGATAGTATTTGTGGTTTTACTCTTAGACACAATAAAAATTATTCGTTACTACTTTATTTTATTTTATTATATATCTAAACATTATATACCTAAGAAATCTATGCATAAGTCGTAAAAATCTGAAATATAAAACTCTAAAAAAACACCTTAATATACATACTGTTTCAAGTCAATCGTTAGTTGCTGGAAATATTTATGGCTTCCAATCAACTAGAGTTGTATCGAAAAAAATTTCAATGATAATAATGCAATCTTATCAGTCTATATTCAAATTTAACCGTGTCATTTGCCAAATTAATTCCCAAATTTAACTTTATATAGAATGTAAATAACAATGTATCGGACATTCCCTTTAGCAGTGGCCAGGAGTATCCGACAAGCAATATTCACGGGCATATTGAGTACCGATTATTAAAGTTTAAAAAATAAAATATATTTTTATATTGGATGTGAACTATCACGTATTTTTAAAATGCAATAAAGGTTAACGTTATTCATGATAAGTATTGCTTTTTTAATTTTTGTTAATAGTGTTCAATTGAGCAGACAAGTTTTCCGATGGCAGGAGCTGGTTTTAAACACGATATGCTAGGAAGATGTTCATCAAAACAATGAAATACACGCGCACAATCCTATTCTGACATGATACTCTCTCTCAAATTTGTCGTGTATACTTTACTGCATCTATCTCTTTCTTCTTGGACATATTCTTCATAGAATAACTCCAGCTCGGAAAGTTCCATAATAAGACAAATAGGAAATATGCATAAAAATTTCAACCGCAGGTCGATGTATAAGTGATATATTGTTATGATTTCAGGCTTTCCAATTTCACTCTCCAAGCCGCACTACCTGGACACAGATCCTGAACAACAGGCGTTCTTCGAGGGTTTTAATCCAGATCCTGAGAAGTTCGCGTCTCGTCTAGATGTGGAGCCGGTAACACGAATCTAATACTTTTCCTTTAGTTCACTTTTTGTTCTAGTGTGTTAATATTTTTTTAATGGCAGCATGCGCAATAATAGTACTTGTTATCCACAGGTGTTCATAAATACGTAGAATTTAAGTGATATATTATTTTGTTTATTGTTGCGAATAGTCCGTTTTTGTTTATAAGAAACAACAGCTCAGGAGGTAATTTTTTCGATGTTTTGTCTTCGTGTTTAACAAAAAAAAACGTGCTGGTGCAAGTGTAATTATGATAATCGTGTCCACGTGTCTGAGCACGAGGTTTGGCAACCTGTTATTTATCTATGTGCCTGCCTTTGGTGTAATTTTCTTAGCAATCAATTGTTTGGAAAAGTAACTTCACGAGCATTATAGGTGTGACGGTGGAACTTGGCCTTCCAGCGGTCCACGCCAACCTTCCTCGCTGCTCGTGGTGCATCATGGCGACCAATGGACGAGGCAATAGTGTCAGGTCCCTCCAGTTGAAGGGCAGCTAATGGACTCTGAACCGGTCGGCATAATCTTGACGGTTCTTGTGCACGGCTCTAATTCCGTAGATTCTTACAACCTACTAAAATTAATCGTGAAATGAAAGAAAAATTTTAACGTCTGTGTTTTAAGTTGCAACTCGAAATTCAATTGATAAGCTTCTCACATCTTTCTTGGCTAGTGATGCGTCAATTACCACTATGCTGTCGCAGGTGCCCATAGGTGGCATTGACTATGAGGTCGCTCATTACCTTATTTACTGACCATACTCCGGGAAAAACTATCACCAATAAGTGCTCGTTTATCGATTATTACCATGGAAAATAACGTTATATATATAAACCACAGTGTGCACCGGCTTCTTTTAACTTTATGAACTGCTTACCTATTTGTTAGGTCGGTCTGTGTCAGAGCAAAGTACTCGAGCTCCTTGTAAATGAATGACAAATAATAAGTAAAAAGAATTTAAGCAAGTCTCTTTCACAAGATGCATATGTAGAAAAGTATTTCATGTTCTGATTATGTCCATTACCACCTCAAACACCATGACGTTCAAATAAAATTCATATGAAGAAAAATTTGCCGTTGCCTTACCATTCACTATATACTATTAACACTAACTTAGGAAAAACTTCAAAACGTGTTCATACCAATTAGCGCCTGCGATAATCAGTGAATAGATTGTTTTTAGATTGTATTAAACCAAATTATGTTCGTCATTTTTGAACACACTGAACGTGTAATTAATTTTCCGGTTAACTCGAATTTAGCACCAGGTTGTGAGTGCGTGACACAATAGTAATAAATGATGTATTTGAAATATTTTTTTACAATTTTACCAACTGTATTTCAGAGAAAAAATAAAGAGAAGATGACTTATGTCTCAACATAAGAAATAAACTACGTAATTAAAGGTACACATTCTGGGTTCTGCGCTTTACGGTGTACGGTTTACCGTGTACGGGGTACGGAGTATACAAGGTACGGGGTACGGGAGTACGGTGTACGGGGTACCAGAGAGAGGCAATATGAAATAAAATGAATTAATAAAAATTGTATTTTTATGTTGCAACCGGCAAACAATCAGGCATGTTAGTACGGTACCGCCGTCCGTAGTCGTAACACTGAGACTTTACCCGAATGTTGCCGGAAAAAGAAGGCGTTGATCCTTGTGATCTGATTTTCCACGTTTGAAAGCTGCATATGTTAAAACACGATAAAACAAAAACAATCACGAAACCACGAATACCGTCAGGATTAGGCTGAATAGGAAATGGATCGATCAGATGTCCTGAGCTGTAACTAGAACAGAAAATCGTTTAAATTCTAATCGGGTTCGTTTGTACGATACGATTACAATATATTAACTGTAGTCAGAAAATTGAAATTGTTGTGAGTGTTGCGAGTGATTGGGGGAGTGTAGTTCTTTTATTGGATTTAAATATAACATTACAATGCCAATACCCGTATCAATTATAAGTACAGTGAAAACTATATTTAAAATATAAAAATTGTCGTATTAAAAATACATAACTATAATTTTTTTTAAAACCTTAATTATTATTAACTACATTATAATTAACTACGTAGTATGTGCCTGCCCAATGTTTCCAAAAAAACTCAGTGATGTATATTTGGTGTTAATTAACGATTTCTCTTCGGTATATCCGGTAAAATAACAGCAAAACGAAATTATTTAGAAAAATAAAAATCTAGTTCAATTTTTATTTTCTATATTTCTCTGGAATCCTAAATCAAAATAATACAGCATATACTGAGCTCACCCTATCCAATGAGAGCCCCTGTTGAACTTAGTTCAGTGTCCAATCGACGACATTTTAATAATGTATAAATCGGCCTGGACCGATTCCAGGCAGGCAATTATGTATATGAGCAATTAAAACGAAGCAACTTTCGGACTAATTACTGATTTTCTTCCGCAGACGGTTGGAGTCCCAATGGGCTTCGCAATTAACATTCAAGTGAATGTTGCCGTGAGGATGAATGAAGGGAACCCAATCACCAGGCCCCTCAAGAACAAAGTGATTCCCATTTTATGGATATCTCTGGTAAATACGTTGTTCATTTAATAATACTATAACCGCATCACAACACAACAGCGCCACGTTATAATATACTATGCAATAAAAATATTTTGTATTTTTTTCTATTGTACACAACATTAAAGCATTAAATTACAATGGTGCAAAACAGTGGCAATCTACGAGTAAGGCGGTGTTATCACTCAGCAGCAATGTCTTCCGGACACTTTGGGTAGATAACAAAAATGTCTAGCTTCGGAACAAATTGTCTTAAAAATTATATTTTTTGTTGTTAACATAATGTTTCCAAATCCCACACTTAGGCGTACGACAAGAAAGGAATGTTACTATGAGAAGACTAGTGTTAAATTTAAATTTTGTTCCCGTTATCTCGTCTATCCTCACTGACACTAAAATATTTTTAGTTAAACCACTTGACACAGTTGTCTCACCGTTCACTAGCATTGCGAAGAAGCGCCTCCAGAAGTGATAACTTTACTTCGCCTTCGCCTGGTGATCGCTCCTCCTCTGGTCGTCACCGTCGAGGCGCTGCTCTTCACCGTCGGCATGTTCCTCGGGATCCGAGGCTTTCACCGCATCTGGAAACCCAAGTACAAACTCATCGAGCCCACGGACCAGCCCAAGGTTAGGACGAAAAGCAACGAAAGAAGAAGAAACAGCGCTGCGCCGGCCACCTCTGACAACGACGCTTTCAAAGATAATGACGAGCTTGCGAAAGAAGCCGTTTCTCTTCTGGCTATAACCGAAGAAGATACTGATTTGACGGACTTGCTCATGAATGAACCTTGCTAGAAGTAGACGAATAACAGAAACTATCGGGCTTTGGTTTTCTGTTGAAGTGGACTTTGGGTCTTCCTTTACGTGTCTTCTTATAATAAGATACAGGTGGCTGATACTCGTACACAACCATAAAGGTGAATGACAGTTATTTTAAAAGGCAGTCTTATTAAGTGCGCTGTAAAAGAACAGCTGTATCTACAATATTGATTTCCCATTGAAGGATGGGATGTCGATTCTGTTATCTTACAAATGATAACTGTAACGAAATGTACAAATGATTTAAAACCGTTAGGTTTATTAGCGTCATCGATTTTACATAATAGAATTGTATCATGTTATAATAGACCCAGAAAACATTGACTTCGATCAAATGATCTCATCACAACCACAATCTCTCCTTGGAAGAAGGAGTCTAGAGTGGGCTCGCCCACTGTCCGCCAGTGGGTTACTAGACGATTTTGTCGCACTCCGTGTTAGTGTATACCCTCCAACCGTTCCAACGACTGTTACGAATAATTTTAATTATCTAATAGTAACTTAAATATATCCTGAACGACGCTGGTATTATCATTTTACAATTGGTTATACTACTGTTATCATCTAGTGTAGCATCAAATTTATGTGCGGATAAAATTTTAAATAAGAAATTTGCTCAAAATTTTATTTTTTTAGTATACGTTATTGTTAATATTGCATATTTAATTAAAAGACTTCAACTACTAAAACAAGCATACCCACAGAAATAAGTGGAGGTTCGTTTGGTTGTTTAACGGCTCTCTGGAAACTACGTACTTCTTAGGTTTTTGTTTATCAACATGTTAGTGTATAGAAATATAAGGATGCGTCCCGGTTGTCTCTGCATTATTCGTGGCCGTATACAACAATACGAGAACAGCGAACAATGAAAAAAATCGCTTACTCGCTACGTAATGCACTGTACGTATAATTTTAAACTTGTGTGTAAAAAAATTAAAGAGGAGAATTATACACAAAAATAATTGCATATCACGCTTCGGTTTACTTAAATGTAGACTGTGTGAGTGATTACCATTTGAATCTCATGTGAAATCTGTTGCTCAATTACTATTAGAGTGAAGTTACTCAGTAGCAATTTATATGTATTTCGGTTGTTAATTTGTCCGTGTATATATTTATCATGACATTGTTAGAGTGATGTGGTAGGAGGCAATATGAGTGTGGTGAAGTACCTGTTAGTTAGTTAGCATACCACAAATAACGTTACAATCGGCGTTCAATTTTAGAATAATGTTATTTATAATAAATCATTAGTTAGATGTATATCTAAGTCGAAGCCACTTAGGATACCGCTGACGACATTTACGCCGAAACTTAATAAAATGTTACAGATAATATTTATAAAAGTGAGGCGTAAATCATTCTTGAAACATAATTGTCCTATTTATATAATATAATGGTTAGAATGTGATATTATATTTAAGTATTCTTAATTTGTAAATATGTACTGAAGGTGTAGATAATTTAACAATTTGTTTTAATTATTTTATAATAATACACATTTTACGCTATACGTGGTTTTATTTAATTTTAATATCCTTAAAATAATTTTACAGCATAAATATTAATCAAAATACAAATGTACAATAAAGACTAGAAAATATACTGTGAAATGTTAATTGACAACTACAGATAATGACAGAACAAACGAGGACGCTTCTTCTCGACCAATGTAGACGCTTGTACGTTTCTTCTGGAGAAATATTAAAAGCACCTTGGTCATTTGAAACGTTATCGCTGGTTACATTGTAATTTTGGTGTTTGTGTTCAATTTTTTCAAGAACTTATACATTTAATTATTAAAAAAAAAATGTACTGAAGTCCTGCCAATGATAAATGTTCGATTGTATTTCGGGCCATGTATTGCGTGAAGCCGTTAATTTATTTCTATGCAATCCGCGTGCAAAATGTGTATTACATTTATGATGTCGGACACATATAAAGTTATCAATGTATGATATGGCATCATATGGTATCATATATGATATACGATATGGTACTGATAACGAGAAGGAGTATCCGCTGCCGGCACGTCCTTTATTAAGAAATTCTATAAGTTACCACCGTAAGTAACGTATTAAATAAGTTCTTGGTTAATTACTACGTTGATGCTGTTATGATGTTAATAACACATAAACAACAGTTATCAAAGAAATTTCTGAACATTGGAAAGACATCATGGCTATATTCATTCACTATCAACATTTTTACTGCTAAATTCCCATTGTAACACGCCTTAAAGGATGCGAAAAACGATATAAACATGACATATGTACACGAAAATAATTATGTCTATCCATTACTTTTTTAATATATAATAATAATATATGTATCTATATTTGTATAAGTATTATTAATAGGATATTTCATTATTTTATACATTATTAATGGAACAGTATTCAATTCAAACTTCTATTAAATAGATAAATGGTAACAACGTCTTTAGGGCCATACGAACTTAGGTCTACAGTTAACGAGAACATTGTCCAAACAACTGTAACTCACTTTTCATAATGGAAACCTTATTCAATGCTCTCTCTGACTTGAATTTTATGGTCTACACCAGAGAGCCTCACTTCATGTTCCAAAAACAAACTTATTATTGAAGATTTCACATCATTCACTCAGACAAAAATAAAACTGTGTACAAGATGGCTGCTTGTACAATATGAGAAATTAAATTTCCACTGGAAATAACAAAATCACCGTAAAATCTTTACACATTTCTGCATCTTTACACAGAGCTCACTCCGAACAGGTGTAAAATGTGTTTTTAAAATAGCCCCGGGTAATATACTGTTTCATATTTTCATTTCAACATTTAATATGTTTATTTAATATAAAGTTGGTAAAAATAATACACTCGTAACATATGATTTAGTAAGTTGTTTATATTGCCACCAAAAAGCATCTTCTTTTTAAAACTAATAAATAGTTTATCATAAATCGCCAGACCATAATCCCACTAAATAGTAAGTGACGATTTAGACTTGGATGGTAAGATGCAGTTACTTATTAAGATTCTATACACTTGTACGTATATTATAAACGTTCTCCGCGGCTAGATCGGCAGAATTAAAGTAAGGTCTGATGGAACAACTTCCTACAGAAACCCCACTTCGTCCGTTTCGGAACCGCTCTCGAGGCGATCTCGTGTTACGTGGCGTAAATGTGGGCGTAGATCCACGACACGTAGTGCGCCACGTTCGTGTAGACGTCGGGGACGCCACGGCGGGCGCAGCCCGAGCCGAACGAGGTCAGCCCTCGCAGCTCCCAACGACCTCGCGAACGGCATTGAAGAGGGCCTCCGCTGTCACCCTAAACCAAGAAATAATTGATGCATGTTAGACATAAAACTTCAATAAAACCTGCTTGTTCCCTGATAAAAATGGATGGAGGTTCGTTTTCATATTTAAATATTTAAATACAAGATTTTTGTAAAGATTATGCTGCAAAGTATAATTTGCATGTCAGTTATGTAACGGGTACACAGGAGTTTGTTTGGCCGTTTATAGAAATGGTTCGTGTCATCATTGACTTCGTCAAACTGTATACGTCCGTATATAGGTCATCTAATTCTAGATGGTGTATGAAACTTCAACTTCTTCATATGTTCATTAGAAAAATGTTAACGCGACGGAGAGACTGACAGACATACGCCCTAGTGATGTATGTGTTACTTGAGAATATGTCGCACATGCCAAATAGAGACATACAGTCAAGTGAAAAATGTAAAAAGCTTTTTCAGCTTTAGAGTTTATTGTCGATTTTTAATTCTGACACTAGCTTTAAAAAACTTTCATCTCGAATAGTATCTTGATGGTAAAACGATGTTGTGCTGTTATTATAATAATATTAGGTTAATTTAATAATATCAAGCATTGACTCTCAAATAATTAAGATTGAAATAAAGGTATAACAGATTTTCCAAATAAATAAAATACTTTAGATATTTATGATATTAATTTGCATATATACGTCCATTAAGTGTATTCTGTTATTTTGCAGCAGCCAAACTGGTTAATACGTTTAATATTTTAAGAAAAAATCTAGTCTCGTTAGACTTTTGATTACAATCAAATGATCTTTATAAAGTGACACATTTGATGGAACATTGAAAAAACAATTATCTATTACAATTAGTTATTCGCCAAGCGCTGATTCATAAAATTCAATCGGCATTGCAATCAAATGCAGAAAAAACAAAATGATACGGATATAACAATTAAAATAACTCAATCAGATTCAATCAGCTCGTCCGTCGTCCAGTCGATTTAATAAAGACAGTACGTCTGATCACCGATAAGGAATGGTCGAGATGTGAACTTATTCAATCCACTTGCATTCCTAAGATGGAAAGTATCAAGATTGATATACTTTAAATAATGGTGGATCAGAACAAGCTTATCGGTTGATCGTATGTACATACGATCTGGATTCATTTTTTGTCTCGGGATAGGTCGTACTATTCACGGTGAAATTGATTGAGATATAAAAACAAAACATGGACTTGATTAAAACAGAAAATGATTATAAATGTGCTCTTGGTTTCCTTTTGTTAGATCAATCTTTTCATATCTAAGATAAAGCTACCTTTACAGTAAGTGAAGTTTTCAGTTTTAATAACGTTGTGCTTATACCTCTTGTACATTGAAATGGCTTTGGAGATAGTTTTTTTTTCAATTGAAACAGAAGCGAATGACTTTACTATATCGCTTAAATGCTATGCAATCATTTTGAAGGTCTCACTGTATAAGAAAATTTAAAATTACAACGTTTACACAAGATAGAAAAACATATTTCATACGTACCACACAAGCGCCTGTGCTACCATCCGTGCTACCGGCACACAAATGGCCGTCATTCAAAGGTAAAGTTAATGAATATCTATCTCTACATAGTTGTAGTGGTAATATTGGCACTTCAGCTTCTAATAATACATTAGTCAGTGTTCCATTTGTTTGTTCTCTTCCCCATCCGGTTGTGTAACACTCATCTTTAAAGTCTATACCATTATTATCATCTATAAAAGGGTCTATTTCTTCCCCGAACATTAATTTCTTGTCACTTCGTTCATTGTTACTGTTTTTTTGTTTATCTCTAGTCACCTTAGTTTTAATGAGTTTAACTACGCTGTCCAATGTTGCACTATCATATACTATATCTCTATTCTTCTTTTCACTTTCTACTTTTACGATTTCTTCATCAGATTTTCTCTCTGCTTCTTTATTAGAATCATTTGACACTCTAATATTATACCTCATATTCTTGTGTTTCTTGTTCGAATATCCAGGCATGCTTTTAGTAAGGTTATTCAACTTCTCTAAATATTTAATGGCTATATCTGGGTTAGGTTTAGGCGGTTTCGATTTTTTTCTCCCCGTGTCTGTGTTTACGTCAGATCGTATAAAGAACGACGAGCTCCTTTCGGTATTGTAGTTAATTACCGGTGGTTCGTAGGGAGGTAAACAAAGGGTACGGATTCGACTGCCTGCACTGACGTCGGCTGATCTCGTCATCTTCATTAAAGCTGGAATTGAGATAAAACTAATTTAAGTAACCATTTACCCATAACATAAATGTTTTACTTCTTAGATAAGCTCTTCAGTAAACTATGCTGGAGTGATCTATGGCCCAATTAATAAATGTTTTAGAGCAAAAAGATTTTAAAAACCGAAGAAATATATAATAAATGTGTTTTGGTGTTAACAAAAATATCGAAATGACATTAAGATGGTTAAGAAAGTTCAGGATTTTAATAAAATTCTACTGTCTCATAATGTACATTACAGGAACACGTCATAGTCGATAAAATCCTAATTTTTCACACATACATGGAAATACATAATTATATTGAACAAAAAGATAATAAATAAAAGACTTAAGGTACCTATGTCATGCTGGTAATTATGAAAGCGGTGGTGGGTGACAATTCTTTCAATGGGCACGTAAGACCCTCTCTGTTCGGCACGGTCCCACTCCCCCAGCACGGCAGTCCAAAGCGCCGGCACCGGCAGGTTGAACAGCTCACTGGAAATTGAAGTATCTTTTGAGACTTTTGAGACTATACATAACAGAATTATTGTGGCATACGTATCTTATGTTCGATAGATCACATTGGTGGAGAGGGAGAAAAAAAATTCCTAAGGGGTTTCTTGTCGCTTCTTCTTCTGTTACCATTCAAGGTAGGATTTTGTTGAATCGATGTCGTACTCTGATTTCCTAAAAGTGTTTATAAAACCCTAACTCGAATAGATTTTATATCATTTCACTGTTTCGCTGTTAATATAGTTAATTCAAAATTGATATAGGAAAGTCAGGCAGATTAATCCAATGTATCGATAAGGAAGTATATCGATATCCAGGTGTTACCATAGAGTTACTGTGGGTGTTACAGATGTGTACTAGTGGTGGTGGTCACTTTCCATCACAGGACAATCGTTAGGTATACGGAAGATTTTTTTTTTAAGTGATTGGCAAATGTTGTCTACATTGAGCTCAAACAGACATTGGCGTTGACAAATGGTCGAGGCTGTTGTCAAAATGTCAATGACCCTGTTACCAGTTATTATCGATGATATTACTTATGTATACAATGAGCGGTGGTGAGGAGCCATAGAGGATGTATTAGGACGCCGCCACACCAGTGGCCGATCAGTCCGTAGTTGGGATGCAGGAGTTGCAGCGACACCTGGAAACCACACAGTTCATGATAAACATGACTCCGCACATCGTTAAGTTGAATCTCTTTAAAAGCTATTTTTAATTTTTGACCTGTAGTGCACAATCATTTGACTCCGATTTGGGCAATACACAGCAGAGTGGGCAAGCAATATTTCAACAAAAAATCTATGTTGGGTTGCTGGGTTGTGTGAGTCGGATAAATAAGATTTCTTGAATTTAGGAAAGTTGTAAAAAAAGACAAAAAAGCTTGTGTGTGATTATAATACTTTCAACTGAGGAATTTTATGACATAGATTTGAAACTTACATTTTTGGTGAGTGAGTGTAGTGAATTTCATAAAATTCTCATACACTGTAATCCACCATGTAATACACCATGTTTTTATAACGTAGAAAAAATATTATTATTACGACGAAATTTTTATACAGTTAAATACCTGGCGCAATTATTTAATTTATTATTACTGGACCAAACTTTAATTTATAACATTCGCGCTACTATAACATCTGCTACTCGCGATATCAGAAACCTGAACAATCAGTCAAAAATGGCGCTCGCGCTTGGAATCGGGGCCTCACGGGGAATCCCGCGCGTTTGGACGACACGGCGATCGGTTAACGTAAATCGATGGCCTTGAGCGCCGCGCGGGAAAGCAGAAATTAAATTAACTTCTTTGACTTTTACCTTACGAATCAACATCAAACCCGATATATTATATGTATACTAGCGGACCCGGCACACGTTGGTCTGCCCACACGTCGGCTTGCCTGCCATTAGTGGTCATTCAAATAGGTTCAACCGTTTAGGAGTTCACTGCTATACACACGTAGGTACTGGCTTGAAATTACGATGGGATTTTGCGTAGCTGGCAAACGGAAGTAATGCCAAAGTATTGTCAGTGTACATGTGTAAGTCACACCTGCCACGGCCATGCTCCTCTTTTCGACTCCCGCCCCTTGATGATGCGCAACTGGCCCGCATTCCTGCCTCGCGGCTGTCTCGTGTGCCTTCTTAGGGGAACGCCGCATTCTGTAATAACGAATAGGTCAATTTAAAACTTGGTAGATTACTACTTAGTATGTATATTGAGAAATATGATATAAGTAATACGAATAATTTGTGTTTAAATTATATAAAACTGTTGATAAATCGACAACAGAGGCACCATCAAATCATATTATAGCTCATAGCCAACTAAAGTATTTTGTAATATGGCCTCAATTATTCGACTCGTTCATTTACACTACTAAGTTTAGTAAATAATAAGTAAAATTACTAGCAATGTGATTGGTAGTGATAATGTATTAATGAAGGGCTCAGAATCGGTTCCCGACCGGGGTAAATATTCATGTGATAAACGATACTGTCACCGACCAACAATAGATGCATAGTTGTGTATTTATATATATTTTTATATGTATTATTATAATTATTGTATTTACAATATCCACAGACATCCATACATATGTGTGTGTGTGTGTGTGCGGAAACTGGTGTCACCTGTCGCACCTTCAGTTAAGAACGTCTCATTGGATAAAATAAGTAATAATAATAAATAAATACAATACATAAATTAACACAGGAAATCCCACTGCGGCGTGTTGAATGTGTCAACGTCGTTATTATCATATTATATATTATTACTTATTAATAAACATTTTGAAGTCACCGCAAAGAAGTCACGGGCCGTGTAAAATGGCGTGTGGAACACTGAGTCGTTCCGCATGCGATGCGTCGGCTGCGGACATATTGACGTGGTAAGTATCGCGGACACTCCGACGCGGTATCCAATCCAGTAAATCCAAATATTGTTCTGACATATTATAGTGTATTTTTATATAACGGAGGATCTAGTTAAGGAGTTGACTGTATGTAAAATAATTAATGATTTTGTTGTTAATGGTATAATTACTTTTCATATTATCGGTAATACACAGAGGATAACTTTATAGAGAACTTGTGAACTTCTATCTAATGCCTAAATCAATCAGCGATCATGCAATCACGAGATTCATTTTATATAAATTTTTTGATATTCCCCATTCACATTTGTTAATGTCTTCCACGGAAGAATGAAATGTAAACTTTTAATTTGATTGCAACAAAATAATCATATGGTTACATTATTAAAATTAAGAACTATAAAAATATTTCTTTAAACAGTAACGAATCAATCAGGTATGCTGTCCAGTACAAATATTTTAGCAATCAATACGTATCCACGCTAATGACATAACTGTAACAGGAACGAATATTTTTTGGGCATTTCAATGTTGGTACACTTTGAGATCGATTTAGAGGTCTGAACATATATTGTGCTGGGGTGTATGCTTTTCAGTCTTTTTTTTAACTAAGTAGGTTAATCTGTATTCTGTGTTGTTGTTCTCACATTTATATAACAAATAAAGTTCCTTTTCTTTCTTTTCGTGTTCCTTTACCGAATATTGCCGTTTGAAAATTATATCGATGTGGTTTGAAAATGTCACTGCAGAACCGAACGTATGCCGCGTAGTGCCAATATACGTGTACCCTGATCGTTGAGCAAAAACGCGGTTCTCATCACTGTTATGCGAAGTATTCGCGAAATGCAAAATTTATTCGCCGACGATAATAACGTTAACGATATTCGACGACGATAATAACAAAACTATTATCTTATCAATTTCCTAATTGTATACCTGTAAGCATAATAGGCGATGGCGTGTGAATTGACTGTACTTCCTGCATTTTACTTTTTACGTATAAAACCTTTTTTATGTATTTTAGAAGAAAGCATTTTAGTTTTGTTTATGTATTTTACAATACGAAACTTGTTTGATGGCAATCGAACACGAGTCGTTATAGTTCCTATGGAGTGACTGCGGGGCTGAGGTTACTCATATTTAAGATTGTCTATAACGTTCTCAACCACGCTTCTCGAGTGCGGTGCGGTGGATAAAATTCAACATTACAATAACTACATAGTTTAAAATAAAATATCTATTTGTCTGTTAGAATGCGATAATTTCTAAAAATACTGCATGATCTATCATGCGGATTTTATCATTATTTAAAGTGATTCACGAAGAACGTATAGGTGTATGCGGCAAACATCAAAAAATTACAAAACACCTATCTGATCAAATTGTGTTTTCATAAACACACGTCGCAAAAGACAACTTGTATTATTTACAGCTACAAACTAAACGAAAGTAGATTCGAATTTTGCGTTCTACATTGCAGGAGTCATATTGACATGGTTGAAAAAAAAAATTATACCTAGATTGGTTTTGTACCAACCGACCGAAAAATACTAACGATATGTACATATACTTTCACACATGACTGTGAACTTAGTTTGAGTAAGGTCGAGTTTACAAGCCGCGCATAATAATTAAAATGACTATGTGAAACGTGTCGGTCTTTGGTTTCACTTATCTTAAGTATTTCTGAACCGCCCGTGACAATTGGGTGACACTGGACACCCGAGATTGCTTCGGTGTTGATGGAATGGCTAGATGATCTTTGTAGGACTCTTAGTCTTCCGACTCGTTTAAGCAGCTTAAAATTTACAGGTTATGAAAAAGTTGAGCCGAAAAGTATGACAAAGATTATAAAGCGAGAGAATTCTGTAATCTCACATGTGAATCTGATTCTGATCATGTTGATTCTGGTAAGATAATTCTGATTGTCATGATGGTAAGTATTATGGTTTTTGTAATTGTTACCATTGAATATTCATTAAATCATACTTTAATATAATATCTATTTAATTGTAGGAGTATAAACTCACCGCAGAATTAGCTGTGAGTTTGGTGTGATAGTTTACAGAATTACCATAGAGAGCTAATAAGGTAAAACCAATCATTTTAATTTCAAGAATTACGATGTCAAGAACTTTTATAAAAAAGTTCTGTAATAGACGTCTAATCTAAGATTAGATCACTGACTCATCAAACTATCCAAGTTTCATCGAATTAATTTCAATATATCACTGACTTATCATACTATCCAAGTTTCATCGAGTTCATTTCAACCGTTAAGAGGCGGTCATTTGAATCGACGTATTCGGATGAAAAAACGGATGTCCTAACTATGGCGACTTATGAATAATTACATTATATGGTTTTATAGATCCCTATAATATATTTATCCAACAATGTTATAACAATTTGCAATACAAGCATCAAAAGTATTTAATATCAGAAAAATATCGCAATACCAAAGAAATCATACTTGCCCGTTGCGGAATTACACAAAACATCCGAAACAATTTATATCGTTCATGAAACTATACTATGTATGAATCTATACATGGAATATGTTTTGGAAATTTTAATGTTGGTAGACTTTGTTATCGATTTTGAGGTTTAAACATTTTTTTTTGAAATTCTTGTCTAGTCTGCCTGTCTGACCACGTACATACAATAACGTATTTCCTAAAATCCCTGAACAGAGTTGGATCCTACTCGGCATTTTAGTAGCTTATATTATGAGCTACAATCTAGGATACGACTTATAGCGAGAAATGTAATTGTTCCCGCGAGACAAGTAATAGACATTAATACATAATAAAGGGGGGGGTTAAATAAAATGTAAACTACCTGACTGCAGCTGTTATAATAAACTATTTTTTGAAATTATAGAACTGAATTAACTATTTCTAAAACAATATAGACGTGCTATTTCTTAACGTAAAGCGTAGGTTTTCAAAGTCGAAGCGAGAGCGGAATACGAGTGTGACACGAGTTCCGTTCGGACAACGACGAGCTTCGTCTATTCAGATTAAGTTGTATTCTTCCCTTTGTTCAACATATGACGCAACTGATACAACGAATGGACGTCAAAAGAACACCACAGACGTCGGAGAAATCATAAAGAACGGCGGCAAAAACTACACAACTTTTTTTCAAAGCCTGTGGCTTTTTACGAAAGTAAAGGCCCCTACAGACTTGGTAACTATTTTTGATTTTCAAGACCTCATAGGAAAAAGCTCGAGTCCGACTCTGACTGGCACGGGGTTGGATAAATATGCAAGGCTACCATATAATATAATAATATTTTATGTCATAATAGTTGTTTAACGATATTTGAAATGATTGTTTTTGTGTTTGAATTATTTATTTGATAAGAATTGTATATTTATGCTTATAGTAATCAACAATAAATATTATAAGAATAAATCCTAAACTTCAGATTAATAACTGGTAGTTATTAAGATATTATAAGTAATAAAAATGTCAATGAGAATGTCATGTCAGCATCTATGAAAAAGGCTATCCCACAAATATATCTAGAAATATTCATAGATTCATATTTCTGGAAAATTTTGCTGTTTTAAAACTTATCATTTTCATGTCTTATATTAAGTTAAAAGTTTTTCATGTACATTTCCCTATAGCCAGGGTGAAAACTTACATTTCGTATTATTGTGCAGTTTAGTTTGGGAGTTAATAAAATGATAATATTTTGCGTGCCTTTTTAAATATTTTTTATAACTCTGAATTTCTAAGTTAAAAAAGGACGAAAAAGAAAAGCACACATAACGAGGACATTGTTTCGCCTTAGTCTGTATGTATACTAAATTCCAACTTTTCCTGTCCAGTTTCGGCGTAAAGTGGGTGTACGAGACGGACAGAGTCATAAGTGTAACATTTTAAATAGGCTGAAGGGTAAATAAAGAAAATGTTCATGGTACCAGAAAAAAGTCAACCTAGTTGTTGATCAGTTTGTGTGGTAAAACACACCCAGAACTTTATATTTACGACTAGAGTTTGGTACAGCGCCGAGCTAAATGATGACCACCTTAGAAATGTGTGTGAACAAATGTTGATTGCTAATTATTAACATTACCATTTCCGTTAAAATGAATAAAATAATTGAGACAATGAACAGTATTCTTCCTTAACTTCAGGAAATATAATCCTTTTAGACTTTTTTATCAGGCGTTTTACAAATGTTTCATGTGTATCCCATTGATATAAACATTTCTCCAAAATCACCCTGTCTATTAGTAAAAACCTTATTGGGATTATCGTGTTCAGGTAAAAAGATAGAGATCTTGTTTTATATTTTGTAGCGATAAAATATTGCAACAGGTAGCATGCCATCGCTACGTTCCAGTAAAAATTGGCCGCAATTAAGTTGAAGACTGAACTGGGCATGGATTTTGAACGTAAAACCTAAACCTCATGCCTAGAAGTGACTTGCTGCTCCAAAGGAATTTAACTAAATTACAAATTCACGCCTCGACAAGTGGACAAGCGACTTTATGCAGATTATGCTCGGAGTGTCGTAACAGACTTAAGTTTCTTGTCACAAAAACTGTTGCGTGACTTAGTGACACTACGTGCTTGAGCCATTTAGAGCCGGATGTACTGATGACAGCCCTGCAGGGCATGTTAAATTGTTTTAATGTTTATTCGATAGAACTTAGTGGATCCTATCTCTGCGAGACGTATAAGCGCTCTGTTCACCCTCCATTATCATTAATTTTGATCCCTTATTCAGTTGCTATCGGTACCATAAAAATAAAAGCAAGAACATATAACCAAATCAATAATGTTAATTTTCAGTGCAGCCCAAGAGTTAATAAACTTTCTTGTTGCAAACGCTTTATTATGTCAACTGTATGCTAAGTTGGTTCTCGTGAAAATCGCGAACAAAGTGTAAAATATAATTGCGGTTCGCGGCTGCATAATCTGTGCTCGGTTACGTAACGCTCAGTATCGGATGTGTGATGTATGTCCGGTTCCGGATAACTCAGTATTGCGCTAATTAAGGCGGAAATATATTAGATTCCACGTTTCATGTGGCCTTTTCTATGGGGGACTAAACAAATTAAGGCGCGTGTACACCTTTTCTCTAGGATTCTGCATAGCGAAAGGGGAAAGGCATGAATACACATAATGAGATTGCTAATCTATGAAACTCGAGTACAAAGGTATATGTGTCACATAAACGTGTTCCCGAGGCTTGAGTTTAGAAAAACTAAGCCTTACACTTAGAATAGGAGATGCATTGTGTTTTTCTCGTTCTATGAACTAGAAATATATTAAATTATAACTCTTTTACTTATGGAACAAACTTTAATTATTAAGTGTGCCTGCTGCAATAAATAAGTTAAAACCATAACGAAGTATGTTAAGCCGTTTTTGAGATTAGCGCGCACAAACGCACAGACAAAAAGTCTAACAGCTATTGTTTTAAGTTCTATTGTGTTAATAAAAGCTCCTAATATAGTTTTTCTCATATATTCTACACGTATAGAAAGGTATTAGTTAAAATTTAATTATACGTACTAGCAAACCACCCTCGCTTCGCTTCAGAAAAACTACGCCTTACGTTTAGAAATAGCAACTACACTCTTAAGCAATTGGGTTTTTCTTTGTGAATTAGAAATACATTTAATAATACAATATTTTTTTCTTTTCTGAACGCGGCTATTTAAATGGAATAATATACAGAAGCTCTCTCGATTTATATCATGATCGAATAAGCTATGTAGCTGTAGGAAATATAAGTAATCGATAATAAAATTTTTGGCTGTATTGGGGCGGCCTAGAATACTTCTCCCAGTCCCATGCTAGCAGAACAGGGTGTAGTAAGAGGCGACAGAAGCCAGCCTCATCAGTATTATTATTAAGTCATTAATACTATTATCGGTATTATTATCTTTCCGTGAAGCCTGCCTGGCTAGCTATCACCCTCCTGCTCGAGTCAGCCGCCAAGCGACTCGCCGTGTTCCGGCTGCGGGATTGAGAGCCAGTACTTTCGTCCATGGCGTCCGAGACCACTTACCATCAGGTGGCTCGTCTGCTCGTTTGTCGGCTGTTAACATATAAAATGAAAGGCAGGCAGTTCTCCGTCAATTTTTCCATCTATCTATCTGTGCAACTGACCGTTCGTTCCGGCCGTAATTGTGATTTATAATTCATTCAACAACTCGTTACGAGTGATGCTGTTTCATTGTATTTGGAAGGTCGAGGTATTGAAAAATTAAGCGTTCATTTTAAATAATTTTAAAGTTAAATTTGCAGTACGCTTGCAACATCTCTTGCGTGACAATAAAATTTTGTTATTTGATCTTAAAAAGACCATAGTTACGTCATTATTATAATGTCATCTGTTTTTAAACACGTAGAACATTTTATAAACACATCACAACGGATAAACATAAATACAATAATTATGAAGTGTGTGAAAAAGTTTGACGAACCATTTTTAACTGCAGCCATTGTCGTGGACGCCCCTTAATTGATACTGTTTTGAAGATAATCTGCGGACGACCAATTCAAATCGATCAAAAAAATGTAAGAAGTTGCTTCACAATTTTAAACAATGTATTATGGACTCGTAGTAATTGATTTCAAAATGTTTCATAAAGCATCAGTTAAATGGTTAATGGTTTGAAAATGAATTATGTTACTACTCTTCCAAGGCTACTTAAATACCTCGAGCAGCATTACTCACTACTGGACTCACTAACCCCATTCACTTAACTAAGAGGGAAAGTACCGCCTGTGGGTGAATTTCGCGGCCATAGCTCTTAATGAATACCGAGATTGGACGAATAAGATCATTTAACTGCTGTATCTTGAAGCGACCTCGCATTCTCAACTACTGCATGTGGTATTTACTAGTGAAATTTATAACAGTATTTATTACGTTCAGTAACAGCTTTAAAACGTATACACACTCACACCCAGCACGAAGATTCCCTGTGTCGCGGGTAGTATGAACAGACATACACAAGTAATGACATCACCGACGCCCATGACCCCAGAACAAACATTTATCTGTCACATAAAAGTCTGCCGCGGACGGGAATCGAAACTGCGACCCCTCGCACGGCTGGTTGAACTATGGGGTCGTCATACCTAGCTTTAAACGCTCGTAGACCAACAGCCTGCGTTAGCCGTAGGTACGTGATCGACGGGTTAAATAATTGCGGACGCGGTCAATAGCTGGATGTGTGATCGATAGTGTAATAGTATTTCTTAAGCGCTACCATGGCAGCATTGAACTATGCTTCGAAAGGTAAGTTAAATCATTGACTTGCGGTGTTATCGGTAGGTCTGTTTAATCATGCTGAATACCTCCAGGTGGCTTAAGGCATGAGAACATAACGTTTAGATTGGGCAATAAACTCTCCACGATACTGGACCGGCGTCATGGAGCACGCTTTAAATCTTCTCAATTAGTAGGAGCGACCGGTGCCATGCCGCCGCATCACTGATCCTTAAGATTGATCCCGCTACTAAACTTGAGACGGTAAAACAAAACGTCAAAGGCTAACTGCGGTTTGATCGTTACTATTAAAGATTTAAATGCCGACACGAAGGGTGTTGCACACTAAATTCAAACACTAGGCAGTCGGAACGGCCAGTTTAGATGTAAAATCGATAATTCTGTCAGATTGATCCGCCATCTTGATAACGCGGCGTGCCTGTGCTGTTAAGTGATTGTTTACTTACCGTTAGAGTTCGTTAGTTACAATGAATAATGATTTTTGTTGGTGGTTATGTACTGTGCATCATGGTTGATGCATCTTCAATTAAAATTAATATTAATCTTTTTTGGGGTTCCGGATAGAAACACGATAAACACATTTGACGACCCCGTAGCCCAGTTGGTGGTGAACCTGCCTGCCGAGCGAGCGGTCGCGAGTTCGATTCGCGGCCAAGGTAAAGATTTATGTGATAGATAATGGTTTGTTCTCCGGTCATGGGTGTATGTGATGTCATATTTGTGTATGTCCATGACACTCGCAACACAGGGAATAATAGGAAAACCCTTGAAATCATACGCATATATATGACTGTTTGTCTCGTGTGATTATTTTCTAATTAACTCGACGAAAACGTTTAGGTTTGACACAGTTGTAAATTTAAATGCGCCAATTGTTGGAGATGTTGGGAGGCAAATTAAATAATCCAGATTTTGGAGATTAACGTCGGCAGGTAAAATTTAACCTGTCAACTGCATTATATGATATGTGGCATGAAAAAGCACATTATAAGGGGCATAGGTATTTTTTTTTAAATCTAAAGATATACAGGTAAGCGTAAATAAAATAATTTATTCCATTTTTAGTTTGCAGGATAACTTATACGGAAATTACTTGTGTAAATGTGTAAGTCCATAAAATTACAAAAAAGAAAGAAAAATGTCTTACAAAATTTCTATTCGATCCTGACGGGTTATCAGGGGCAAGAGGTACTGTAAGTCTGATTGATGATTGATTGATTTAACATCTTTGGGGGTCTACTTACCGGTCTACGTGGAACTTCTCAGTTGTACAAATTAACCATGAAGAAAGTAGATAAAAAATGATTTATAAAAATTGACTATAACGAATACGTCGAGCAATTTCGTTGGACAAAATAAAAAAAAATATTTTCTATACTAATATCAAAACTATAAGGGGGACAAATCTTAAAAATGAATATTTTTAAAAAGTATAAGTACATATATGTTGGTAGAAACGTACTGCGTAGCATGAATTTCGCCAGGTCATTATGAAGGCCTACAGCATACTCCACTATGCTGCTCTGTAAAAGATGATGCAGGGTTTAGTGACCAACATAAGTGGCTTTAGTTCTCATGCCGCCCGAAGTCTTCCGACATTTGTTAATGATTGCTATCTAACGATAACAATGAAAGGAGCGAATTGACTCGGTCGACCACTTAACATAGACACTACCGGTGGTCGGCGCGCAAAACCGTCAAAAGATTTTTGCCATAGCTTACTGTTTGTGCGATTTTCTTTTTAATATAGTATTTAGCGCTCGAACGCCGCGGAAGAGATTAAACTGTAACTTAGAATGTTTAAAACTTATACAATTTGCCAATATTTACAGTTTAATTTCTAGCTGAACAAAAGTAACCATTTTGAACCAAAGTTCTATTGATAGTTTAGTAAATAATATTTAAGTGTTGAAGCTATTGCTATTAATAACGTTTTAATGGAACTCCAAAACAGGTACATAATAACATAAAATAGTGAACAACCATTTAAAAAACATCTCATAAAAACAATAACAATGGTTAAGGGTGTGGTATTTGTATATACAGCCTTGGCCAAAAGTATTAGGCACCCCCAATAAAGTTACTGCACATCTGTGCTAGGTGAACAACGAGTAATATTCTTTTTTTAAAGGATTACCGGTATAATGACATTCTATTTAAAACAAATGGGCCGCATATTTGGTGGTCATAAAACATCTGGTGCATCAATAATAAAATATTCGTTTTTTCTTGGTCGTTTATTTGTAATATTCGGTCAGTCTGCATTTGGAAATCATAGTGTAAAGATCGTACATTTGTGGTTTCGTGATTAAATTGAAAAAATACTGAACTAAAAATGCCAAAACAATACGAAATTAGTTTCGAAAATCGTGTGAGAATCCAGGTTTTACACGAGCAAGGAAAGTCGCAAAAAGAAATTGCGAACTTAGTAAAATGTTCGCGATGCGCAGTACAATCCGCTATCAAACGGTTTGCGGAGACCGGCACTCACGCAAATAAACCAAAAACCGGCAGAAAACGAGTTACTACAAGCCGTGAGGACAGGAAACTTATCCGTGAGTCTTTGAAAGACGGAAAAAAAACTTCTTCGGAGCTAGCTGCGTCTTTAACTGAAGAGTCCGGAAAGCCGATCAGCGCTCGAACGGCTAGAAGGCGGCTAGTAGAAGCAGGCTTAAAGGGCTGCAAAGCCAGGAAGAAGCCGTGGCTTTCAGAAGCGAACAAAAAAAAACAGCTTGATTGGGCTCTGAGACACCAACATTTGACAGAGACGGATTGGTTTAACGTTCTCTGGTCTGACGAATCCAACTTCGAGGTTAGTTTTATTAATTATTTTATTACACAATTACAATGATAAATTTTGTAGTACTCTTCAAATTAAAATGGTATAAACTTTTTTAATGTGTGCTATTTTTTTGTACTTTACAGGTATTTGGAACGCCAGGTGTGACGTTTGTGAGGCGACGGAAAGGCGAAGAATATCACCCAGATTGTGTAGTGCCGACCATAAAACACGGCGGAGGCAGCATTATGATTTGGGGCTGCATGGCTGCGGATGGTGTCGGCGAAATGTTCATATGCGAAGGTCGTATGAATAGTGAAAAGTACATTAATGTACTAGAAACAGCATTAGTGCCTTCAATTTCAAGAATTTTTGGCGACACAAATTCAAATGTCGTTTTATTCCAGCAAGATAATGAGCCTTGCCATAAATCAGCGACCACGATGCGTTGGTTTGCGGATAACAGTATTGACTTGTTGGATTGGCCTGCCCAGTCTCCGGATTTGAATCCAATAGAGCATTTATGGGGTGTTTTAAAACGCAAAATCAAAGAGCACAGCATAACATCCAAAGCTACATTAAAAAACGCGTTGGTACAAGAATGGGATGCAATATCCCCAGACGTGTGCCTTAAACTTGTACGCAGCATGCCTCAGAGAGTTGCTGCTGTAATAAAAGCCAAGGGTGGTCCAACAAAATATTAGTTTTTTTAATATTTATTAAGGAAATAAAATTATGAAACAACCAAAACTAGTTTTATTTTTTTTATACCCGAAATATGCAGCAAGTTGTAGGGTGCCTAATACTTTTGGCCAAGGCTGTATTTACTACCGAAAGGCTCAAGTTTCCCGAAGCGAACGCGTGATCGGACTATTAGTTAATATTACTCAAAGGTATCATGGTTGATTACCCATGGTGGTACTGGTTTGTTATCTACGTCGTATTAAAACTGTATAATTTTCCGTCAAGGAATAGTGAAGTTCAAGAGTCGGGTTTACATTTACTAGCAATAGCAGAGCTTAGGTTTAAAAGAAAGTGATATTTAAATTTTGTAAAAAAGTTCACTTTCGAATGTGAATAAACACTTTATGAGTGCAGTTCCTATTACTACTTTTACTTTTAGTAAAGTACTGTTTTAGTAAAGTGAATTTGGTGTAAAGGAATTATTTATACTCGTGATGTTAACGTGTTCACCGAGAGATCATTCCGTCTCGCGACAGGCGCCCGGCTCGCACGCATTCTCCTATTTTTCTTTTTTAAGGCCAAACATTATCAAAATTTACAACAAAAATACACCTACTAGGTAGGGGTTATTGGAGGAATACAAACTGCTTGCAACCAAAGTTCTATTTTAAATCGTTACTCGTTACAATACATTCAATGTGGTTTATCAATGTAGATTATTTCATATATTTTCGGTGACGTAATAACTCTTGTAACCCGTTCGACAGGGTCCAATCAAGCCTCAATTTCGTTATGACGCAATTCTCCAAATTGAATCATTACAATGGAGACAATTGTCCATTAAGTAACATGGCTGTCTGCCGGCATTGCTTGTTAGGTAAGCGGTTAATAATTTCGGAGACGAGTGCCTTTTTTAAGACCATAATTATACCTTTTACAACCACCATCGTAAGACATGGAGAAAATATATATTAATTAATAAAGCTGTAATACTTTTATGGTTTGTTGTTCGGACTATGCTGCGAAGAGGCTCGATTTGTATTCAGATATGTAGATATATTTATGTGTATGTAGATATTACAGATATCTCGAGGTATAAGACTTTTTGTTATAATTATATTATACGCATGTTACTAGTGGACTGTTGACTCCAAGAGCATAATCCTCATGACGCTGAGCGATCAGCTGCAATAGTCCACTAATTTTTAATATTTTTTAAATCAAAATTCGACAAATATACAGGGTGTTATTTTATTAGAAATAGATTTCTGAAACACTTATCGATAATTATACTACGCAATCGCTTCTACGAGTTTTCGCAGAAAACGCAGCAAAAAGAAGTCACACCGAAGATTTAATGTTTTGTAAGTAACCAGCACCAGCACGAGTAGTTCTGTCAATTGTAGCGGACAATAAGTCTACCCACGAACATGCCACCAGTTTTATTATGTTAGAAGATCCTAAAAATGAGCTTAATCTTATTGCTAGACGTAATGTTTAACAACATTGTCCATATAATGTTCATTGCATTGCATTGAAGCGTCAATATAACATTCTTTTTTGGAAAATTATTTTAAACTAATGTCATTTTATTATGTAGCGGGTATAGAATTTATACATTTTTTTATGTAGCGGGTACTCACATAGGATATATCACATAGGGATAGGATTATATCTTCTACCCAGTTCTACGCAGTTTCGCCGTGACCACGATCCATGTAAATAGGTCCAAATATTGGCAACAAATAAAAAACGTATCGTGAGTACCCGCTACACAATAAAATTCTTGGAAAATTTTCTATTATGCCCCCAAGGTGAGGTGATTATTTATTTAAGTATCCACATGTATATCAAATTGATTTCGCCACTACCGCTTAATGTGTTTACGAGAATAAACAATGCAACAAGCACCGAAGTCTTTTTAATTATCGAAACAAATTCATACTATGTAACAGGCCTCAGACTCCCCAAATGTATTCTAGAGTTGGTGCATCACACCACATCTTTGTTGTATATAGAATCATTGAAAGAAGTAAAATCGTAACCTCACAAAGCGGGTAAGTATGTGTTAAGTGGATGTTGTTCATTGGATTCCTAGTGAAAGTCGATTACATTGATGTGATCTTGATGAGGTCTCCGATGGAACCGCATCACGGGTACTTACACTTTCTGTCACTTCGCGTAACTGTGGAGACGCCGCCGTCTGATCACATCGACAGCGTTCGGACCGGCCATTCATTACATGTTTATATCAAAGTTTCGGCGCTGCAATATCTGCGTGTAGTAGTCAAGGGCTATAAACATGTCCGTATTTGCCGGTTCCCGTAAATGTTTGGGCGTTTATGTTGCTTTTGGGAGCACTACATAATTTTAAAATGCTAAAATTATTGTTACGTAACGAATTGTTCGTATGCATCGAAGGTCTGAATTAGCTGGTGCAACTCTTAGAGGACGAATATTAATAAGTGATCATAATGATGAATATTCAATGTGATGAAATGACGCTTTTGTATATATATATATATATATATATATATATATATATATGATTATTGTTGTGGTAGGAAAAAGCAATGTTATAATCCCAATTATGTCGCCTATTTTTCCTCCCTGTGCTGGTTTGCCGTTTCAATAAGAACGCGCGTCCAACACGCTTCTTCACGAGATGCCTTATAGACGGGAATATTATACTCGCGTGTCATAATCGCAAGTGACATTATGAACACATTATAACACACATTATTGCATAGTTGTTACATATACATATAAATATTTCATTATCTTCATAGATGACTTTTCAAAAATTTACCAAGTTGCGAAATAGAAAGGCCATGACAACTTGTAAACGTCTTAAAAACGTTAAGTCGTAACTAAACGTCAGAACAAACCAACATCTGGCGCTTTCAGTAGTTGTATAATAAAAATTCATATATGTATATACAAATTGAAAATAAAATATGAGCACTTCCAATCTTTCCACGGCATGGTAATCATATAGTATCAATTAATCAAAGTAATTGATGAGAGACCAAAATCTAGCATATAATTTACTTGGTTGTTTAGTGGCCAACCACGACTCACGGATGTTTGTGAGCCAATTTTAAATAGGATCACAGTGATATCTGAGGCTGGCTTGTCACCATCAAGTTATCTTTCTACAATGAGTGGACATGTAAGAATGGAGTAATCAAAAGTCGTTTCGCGTGTAAATTACGATAACAATTAAATGCAAGGAATACAAGCATAAAAGGAATGTGATTGATATTATTTCACGGGCAATCACGATTTTTATATCACATTAAATTACAAAGATAAAACTATTTTTAACCCGCTTATGGTAGAAATTAACAATCTGCGGAATGATATTGGTTTTATATTGATAAACTTAATTCAAACAATCTCAAAATTTCTCACTAACCGCGGCATTTGTTAAATACTCCAATATTTACATACGAGGTAGGAAACCCAGTGCAAACCGTACTATGAAAGATCGCCAGGAATCAAGATGCGGTGGTGCGCATCCTACTGGTCAAAGGATGGGGCATACTGCGTCAGGTTCATGGTACTGGAGATTCTTAGTAGGAAAATAGTAATTTTGTTGTTCGCTATTACCCTTTTTTAGAATAAATTGTCAAAACGCGTTGCGATTCTTTTGGTGTAAAGAACAGCCATTGGCATTAGGTATCACTAACCATCAAGTTTGTCAACTAACAATTAATCTGTCACGTAAGAAATCTTTCCCGGTCGAGAATACAATCCCGACCCCTCTTAGTAAGTAGTCACTACCAACTGGGATACAGAATGTAGATTGTTCATAGCTAAGTGAGATCCCATAGGTTCTATATTTATATATATATAATTAAATATACTATGGATCAAAATAACTAGTGGATATTTTAAAATTACATTTTAAAATTAATTGTATTCCACTTACAAATTATCTTTCTCCATTATCAAAATGTTTCCGCGGTCGATAATTCAGTAGTGACGCGTAATGATGGTGACGCAACCCCATAGCACATCGATGGCACCTCGCGACCGCATGCGGCCACTGACGTAACCACGGGTGGATCAAATCATAGGAGATAGTGACCAGTGATCCGTTGGAGATGAGTTGACAACAATATATACACGGTAAAACACCTCAATCGTTATACGACTTTTAAAGTAAATAATTTCATATTGGCTGTTGCTAAATTTTTGTTCCTTGCTGGGCACAAGCTTACACAGAACCTTATCTTACCTTAATATTTATTAAAAAAACACACACACGTTAAACCTCGTAGGAGGATTTCTTGCGTGACATGTACAGACTTACATAAAGCAACATTACAAACAAGCTTCAATCCCCACACGAACATTACCCTGTCATTTAAATGTCTCCTCAAGAATCGAATTAGATTTCGTTCACTCAGTAGGTAGGGTTACCAAACTACAAAATCGCATAGACCCTTTATGGAGTCATTGACCCATTATCAAATAAGTCTGTTACTCATAAACTCTTACAAAATCTATTGACAATTTTTTCTTGAACTTTGAACTCCATGTTTCAGTCCATCATCAGCCTAACAATTCATTCATTTAACTACAAGATACGACTGTATCACTTTCTCTTTCGCTATAGAATTCTCGCTCCCTCTACCTCCAATGCCTTGAAGCTTAACAAAGCGAAGAACAGTGAAACGCATTCCGTAGCATAGTGTATTATACGCTGGACCCGTACAGTTTCCTATTGCTTTATGTAACATCAGCTAGAGCCCACTTGGAAATAAATCAGGCGGGAACGTACAATGGAAGTGATCGAATATTTAGCTTTTGTGCGGCGGTGGGAATAAAGCGGCTATTACTTTTGAATAACGTTACATAATAGCATAATGTGTCGCGTTGACTATAAGCCATTAGCGGCCCGATGCAGGGTCTGATGGGGATAGGTGAAAAGGGAGTGGTAGTTCAGAGCATATCGCCGCCTTTAAAAAAATTATTGTATTATATGTATGCAAATTAAGGTGCAAATATAGTATTTAAAAGTACTAAAAATAAACTTATTTTTAAAAATTTAATATAAAAAGTAATAAGCGATCTTGAAACAAAAGCGTTTTGTTGCAGGAGTTCTCCCGGAAGGGTTTTAAAAAAAAGAATTTAATTAAAGACACTGTTTTAATCAAGTAAGAAACATAAAAAAATTACAAAAAATATGATGTTTAAAGAACGCGTGGCTTTCTGAATGGATCGGAGTAGACTGACTCTCGTCGAGCGTCTACTCTACCGGCCAGGATGATGAGATGCTGACTCGGAATTTACTTTGCACTTATACATACATACATTTAGTATTCGTAACAGTTCGCGTGAGAAACTATAGATGAATATTAGGTTAAATTTATGATGTGTCCGTTACGATACATCGAGAAGCACCTGCTTGACGTCACATTATATTGTGACGATGTGCCAGTAACCCTAGGGTATACTAATTGTTCACACATTTTACTACGATATGTGTTAAGCTATAAGTATGTCGCAAGCCGATAATTCAACCCAGTTGCATGGAAAATTGTCACTAGTCATATTGTTCAAACCGTTTTTTCCTCCCAAAATCAAGAACATGCACCTAGTGATAAGTGGTCACCGTCGGCCATGAACATCCTTGACACCAACCGCGTTACCGATACATTGAACGCTAAGGAGGAAGCGATGGATCCGCTTAACACTTTTGAGATTAAGTACTCCCTAATATCAAAATCTCTCTACAATCGATGATCAGTCTGTTACGTCCACTGGACTTGGACAGCTGAGCTAGGAGAGTCGAAGAACTGACGTTCAGAGCGCAATTGTATAATAATCAGTTTATTAATCACTCAATCGCACCTAAAAGAACATTACACAATCGACCCGGTAAGCGCATTCTAAATCAATTATAGGAAGCGGCGTAATACCGTGCTATTGTTAACCAATTATTACGATTATGATTAATGATAAACGGATTTCTAATTGCTTCCAATTCATCTACCAATGATAATTTGTTCATTCGATGGAGAAATTAGAAATGACGTTTTTAATGTTGAGAAAGAAGGTGAGCGTGATGGCGTTACGATAGGCAGAGCTGGGGTCGGCACTCGTCGGGTTTCCTTCAAATTTGTCATGGTTGTGGTTGTGAAGAGTCGAAGAGCAAACTGGAAAGGGTCTCAGCGCCCGTGAAAACTCCAACAGCAACTGGGACTTTAGGGTCTCTATCTATTCTTGATACTTGAACGTTTCGTGTTCGTGGTGCATTCTGCTGTGCTATTCTGTTCTATTCAGGCTAACAGACCATGCAGTAGCATCAGGTTGGGCGTAATCTCCTGGAGGTTACTGGGTACTATACAGCTCAATCCCGACAGTAAACATGGATGTAAGGTTTTTTACAAATTTGTCTGTTTAGTTACCGCCTTTCAATATGTTTATTTACAAAATTGGGCAGCTATTTATCAGGCTGCTTCACCGCGTTCTAAGTCGGCAACCAGTCGATGATATTTGGGATCTCAGGGAAGTTTCGTTAGAGATACGTTTACCACAAGGTACGCGACAAACTTTGCAAAATTACACAAACAAAATGCGGTAAAAAGAAATTTAACTATACCTACTTTTTTACCCAAATGATTGTTTCCTATTATTTTTCGTAATTCGGTTTTTACTCGAAAAGAAATGAAAACGATTCAATTTATATCCAATGCTGTTCAATATTTTGAACGTCGATAAAAAAGATAGCTATCTACATTAGATTCAGAATTACTTACAGATAAGTAATAATCGTTTCTTGCGAGCGGCATCTAATATTTCTATACCTAAATAAAGAAGATTGCTGCAAATGATTCACGATCAATTCGCACAAAAGAAATCAAAAATCAATATTCAAATGCAGTAAACATTTAGCCTGTACCGTTATCTTAGTAATTGACTTTCGATGAAAAAAGCAATCATGAAGACAATGAAAACTTTTGCGTTTGATTCAATGGAAGTTACATTAGGTGTTGTCACTATGAAATTAGGACAATTGTACCTGCTGACGTACAGTTCGCGTTTAACGAATCTTATTTCTCCGCCGGGTGGTAATTTATCAATCTATGATCTCAATCAACAGTTACATTCTATCCGTCTCTGCATAGGGCTGTGGATACATGCATTTATATGTACATAATACACAGCAAATTTTTTGCTCTACGAGTATTAAACACAAGGTCCATACTGTCCCCATCTTTGTGCTGGACCTCCATGTACCCATGTGGGACTACTATTGTGGTCCATTTTGGCCGAACTCAAAGACGAACAATTCGTGCTATCCACGATCCAAAGCTCACGGACTACTTAGAATCGCTAAGAATGCGAAGGGACGTGAGCTGTCTGTGCGGTTCCTACCGTGTGTATAATGGATAATATTGTGAAGAACTGTTCAGTATTATACCGGCGAGTTTCCATCACCGTTCATCACGCCATAACACCAAATTCCACAAACACCATCTCGAACGTGGCGCTCGTCTACGGCAAGGTATATACTGAATGAACTACCACTGGCGGTATTCTCATCATCAGATGGCCTGCTAGCTCGTTTGTCTGCTAATTATAATTTAAAAAAAACTATCCATTGTTGGGTTCCAACCAACCTATGCTACTCACTTCTTTGGTGCATCCAGCCTATGCCATGCGAGGAAAATACAATCCAGGTCCCTCGGTGGACGTGGGCTGTACACCACCCAGTATAATCCTGCTGGTACTCGTGCATGACGGTAGAGATTTTTATTTGGTAATTAATACCTTTCTTTAATCTCCTCTTATAAATTTTCATCGCCAATTAGCAGTAACCATGAATTTTTTCATGGTTCGATTGCTTTGTTGAAGATTCAATAAAAGCGGGTGCCCGCTTCCCTCTTAACCACCAACCTATTAGTAATGCCTTTGCTGTTACGAGCGTTTGTGGTGGGCATTGACCACATACCATCGAATGGCCTGTCTGCTAGTTTGTTGGCATGTTGTTAAAACGTATCGTTAAATCGTTGCTTTATATTTTGTAATAGTTTTTCCTGTTATGTTAAGGGAACTTTATCCAATACATATTCCAAGTCTCGCCCGGGAGCCTAGATAATGTATATTTTGTTAGAAAGGACAAATTTGATGACGTTAATTTATATGGTTTGAGTTTAAGTAATTGCTTGGTCATTTATTACATTCAAAACAATTTGGTCAATTGTTCATTGCTAACAAAATGGTATGTCTTGACGCCTTGTTATTGTCAGGAAAAAATAATAAGATACCTCTTGTAGTACTGTTTTAGTTTCTATCGTATTTAGTGTGTTACTGTCATTGAACTAAAACCTCCAATTTAACAAATCTTGAAATATCTGTACTATTTAAGAAATTACGCTATGACGTAATTACATAAATCTGTCACACAAACGATATACTTCATTTTGCCCAGACGATGGTCCATCGTTATCTTAGGAGTGGACAGGTGGCGTTCTAGTCAAATTATAAACACATCCTATAAATTATCAATCTTTGAAACACCAGTCAGTTAAGAGTAAATAACCTCAAATATATCCATACAAGTAGGTACCCACACTATATTTAAAAATATAATTCAATCCATACACAATAACAACATTCAAATTGAATCACTAATGGATTGGAATGGGTGAGAATAATACAAAAGTAATTACGTATTGATTCACGAGAACAGAAGCTTAATTTGCCGGTTGGATAGCCGTATCGCGTCATCGCGACTTCGAACCCGTGACCCTTGAGAGTGAAAGCCGAGAAATTGCCATCTAGAATTACGAGTAGGTACATCTATACGATTGGAATGGAATGGTAACGATACCGGGTTTCCGCGATATCAATCGTCGTAACAATTGGAAGCGCACCGGTGCCGGTAACAACGCCGCGTTATCCAAAGTAGACGCAGCACCATGACACCACGACCGCTCCGTCAAGAGGGAGCGACTGACGAGAATGACATATTTTTCCACTTTCAATAATAGATGATGACCGCTAGGGGCAAATTTCATAGATGCCATCGGAGTGAAATAAAATTTTATTTCCAAGTTGATTTTGCAAACATTTTTCCATACCTTGAGTGGTGCCGGAAGAAGACGCAGCAAGAAACTCCGTACAGATTCTTATTCCATTTATTATTACAGATTACAGTACTTAAAACTAGTTATAGCTATATATTAAACTTATATTCTTTATTATTATATTCTTTATTATTACCTTTAAAGTAATTATCTGGTTTGTAATAACCTGATTGTGATAAACTTTAAAGATTTCATTACCTATTTAGTACACAGGATAACATTAAACTGTTCAAATATATATTTTTTCGTTCAGTATTAAATATTTGTTAAATTTTGTACTAATATTATTGTATCTTAAATATTTTGTGAAAGTGATACTTGTCACTGACAACACAAATAACAACGCTTCAAGCGATCGATAGCATCCAGTGGCTCTTGCAGACCCCTAATGGAATTCATAAAACATCATACAATGTTTTTGACCAACTTCAAACGCGCCATTTTAACGTACCTCAGAACAAGTAAGTGATACGGTCTCCAACACTATCCCTCGCGCCGTTAAACTGAGCGTAACAACGTCCTCTTATTAATGGTTTAATATAGGAAACACTTGGTCGATTTTTAAGAAAATACAACGACACGTAGCTTAAGTACTAATTCCACTGCTGACTATAAGGTAGTGGTTAAATCTATGTTAATAAAATGATAAAAAGTTCTGCCGTTTTGCACGCACCACGGACAAA
The DNA here is from genome assembly GCA_003671415.1 of Megathymus violae. Lineage (NCBI taxonomy): Eukaryota > Metazoa > Arthropoda > Insecta > Lepidoptera > Hesperiidae > Megathymus > Megathymus violae. The sequence goes on along the minus strand of PDGT01000058.1, from coordinate 272,355 downwards.
CCAATCGATACCAATATATCAATATAATATAAAAAGTACCATATGTATCTTTTAAACTACGACATGGAAAACTGTGAAAAAATCGATCTCAATTACTCATCCCAATGAAATCCTTCATTGTGCATACAACGATACGATCGATCGATACAACTCTAGTTTTCTATTTATTTAATCTGTTTTAAAAGTAGCAAACGGACACCGAGCTGTTGAGGCTTTTTAGGCAATAATCACTAAAATATTAATTTATAGAATATAATTAACGCAAAACACAACCACAATACACACCACACTTGACCACAGCATACAACTAACCTTGACTTTGGACGAAACCGAAACCAAATTACGTGCAGTCCGCTCGAATCGAAAACCAAATCAAGATCTAAAATTTTTGGGGATACCCTAACAGGCTAGTTTGCAACCACACAAATATTAAATAGTATCTCGGTCGCAACAATGTGAGTACCGCATCAAGCTTTTAACTGTCAAAATAACACAATCAAAGGCGGCTTTACCTACGGTGCAGGGTGTGCGTTACAGAGGGACGCAGAGGTGTCAGGGGGCGCCGGCCGTAGCACTTTCGATGAACCTGCGCCCGTGTTCTATCGCCGGGCGTTATAACTCAACCCCAAGTAAAAAGAGCTCTGGTTTGCATACGTTTTGTATTTTTCTAAGAAGCCGAAACGTTCCCGTGTTAACGTATTTATATAAATGTTATGTCAATGTCAAGACATAGAAATTGTAAAAAAAATTGACTGTCATATAAAATGACCGATGAGCTGATCGAGTTAGTCTGAATGTCGATTTTTTTTACAATTTCCATTTTTTAACATTGACATATCTATATCTATACTAATGTTATAAAGAGGAAAGCTTGTATTTTTGTATATTTGTAACAAATAAACTCAAAAACTACTGAACCGATTTTAAAAATTCTTTCACCATTAGAATGCTACATTATTTCTGAGTAACATAAACTATATTTATCACTAGAAAAAATAAGGGATCCTTGCTAAAACTTCAGTAACGTGAACCAAGGTGTAAAAAACTTTGCTTAAAAATTTATTTCATCGCATACGCTGCGGAAACTATTGATAAAGTACACCCGTGCGAAACCGGGGCGGGCCGCTAGTTCATTAGATTTTTGATTTTATCAATTTTCGACGACTCCATAACCTAGTTGGTAGTGACACTGCCTGCCGAGCGAGGGGTCCCCGGTTCGATTCCCAGCCGGGGCAGGCATTTATGTGACAGATAAATGTTTGTTCTCGGGTCCTGGCTGTTTGTAATTACATATATATGTATGTCCTCGCCACCCGCAACACACGGAATCCTAGTGCGGGGGTGTGAGTGTGTAAACGTTTATTGATTATTTATTTGTAAATGTACGAGAAATAAAAATTAGATGTTTAAGTATTTCGCTCTCAATTCACACTAAATTAAGACTGCCGAAGGGGACTTTAAAAACGCTCGTAACAGTTCTCCGAAGAGGGTATCTTCAAGGCTTCACTCCCCACAATTAAAGTAATGTAATGCAGGTTTATCGACACTAAATTACAAATAAATGAATCTCAATCCATAAATTAATACATTTTAGTCGATCGTATAAAAAATGTTATCATTATTCGAATTTCATTAATAACAATAGCAATTTGCACACAATTTCCCAGACTCCTTCCTGGTACGCTACATAATAAAATTTATTATCTGTCAGTACTTAACTCCTCAGTTTCGAAAGGTATACGGATTAAACGAAAAAGTGTTATTGTGGTATTGTTTTTAACACAATGAAAATTGATAATGGTTCATTAGCAAACGTCGCATGTAGACCGGCTGTTACGCGATGTTACGGCACAAAAAGTAGGGTTAACATTAGCACGCATGAGATCATGTGGGTAAAGGCGAAAGTTATATCTGTAACGTATGACAAAAACACACCATTGTATTACGTAATGGTAACGCATTAATTACTTTTTACAATGTTACTAGCGATCTCATTGACTTAAGAGGATAGAAGTGATAAATTATAATTTTTAATTTAAGTACAACATGAGAGTAGATATTCTTTATTTTACGCTCCTAATATGAATGACTATGATAATTGTCATCTTCTCTTGTGCTGGGCATGTGTCTCAAACTGAGAGAAGTTAGTCAACGGAGATTGGACAAGTGCGTGATTATCAGCGTTTAATCAAGGATTAATTTCATATAATGATGATAAACTTTGATACACTTCCGCTCCCGCACTGGGATTCTCTTTAGCGGGTGGCATGGACGTACACATAAATATGTGCCCCAGCTGGGAATCAAACCCAGTGGCCCTCGCTCGGCAGGGAGGGTCACTACCAATTGGGTTATGGGATCGTCGGGGATTTCATATATAATTTTTATGTTGATCATTTATTTTTATTTATGGAAATACAATCGTAGTTGATTAGATGGTTCTGTCTGTTCATTTGCCTGATATTAACCATCCGACCTGGATGATAAAGACTACATCTATTCTTGGGTCTTAACCGATATCGCTTGGTCGTGGTGCACAACAAACTTTACATTCAGAGGTCGATGGTCACTGAACTTAATTTTTTTTACTCTCCTCTCTAGCTCTCTCACTCCATCTACAGGTAATCATTAATTGTCCTTAATTAGATTCAGTTGCAGTTTTTAAAATCCAATTAAAAAACGAGACTACCCGCTTATTTTAACCTTTTGTAACGCCTTTTGTGTTTAAGATATCCATAAATAGTGATCACCAGGTAAGAAGATAAAAATCGAGTAGCTCTTAAGCCTCATTTGCCGGCAATACACAACTTAAAGGGTAAATTTTCGCGAATATCATTAAAAACATCGATTCGCTTCACAAGATCCGGAGCTAGCGGCAGCTAGCGGACTCGGTTCAAGTAATGGAAAGTGGAGATAATTCGTTTACAAATTGTGAACGTCACTGTCATCTGAATATTGTAAAAAATATTGAAAATCGATAACGATTCGTTGCTGTGAGGTAATTGCGGTGCTTACGTCATATAATACCAGTCACGTCCATGCTATGTCATACTATGTCGGATGTTAAAGAGTATCGAAAATACCTATTGGATTCAAGCGGAATTCGCGGCTCACTGCTGGGCACGGTGTCGCCTTTGACCTGTTACATCGTTATTCAGCTTGTGGTTTTTTGTGTTAGATACCCACCTCCGAAAACAGTATATGACTGAAAAAACTGATCTGTCTAAACGAGATTTTGTTTTACAACTTCTTCCAATTGACTTCAAGTCCTCTTTTAAACATTAATATTTTTGCCAGGCAATCCACACGAACCTGATTTGATTATGTTCAAATAAACATTCAAGAAAACGTGGCAAATTACACACTATGTATTTTAAGGAAAAATATTTATAAACTACTTAAGGCAAAAGTCATATTTTATTTAAATCATAATATTCAGTAAATATGAATAGGTAGGAACTGCTTACTTCAATTCGGCACACTGGTATCGTAATTGTAAAGGTTTTGATAAAATTAAGAAGAACATGTAAGTGACATGTATAATCATGTTACAATGGGACATCATTACAATTACAGAACTAGAAACAGCCCTGTAACACTGACTTTTGCAAATAAATAAATTCCGACTCTAGATTCCGACTTCAAAAGTTCACTCTGGGCGGCAAATTGAAACATTAAAGAAAAACATTGAAACTATAGCATTATTTTGCAAGGTTACTTTATCCGTAATAGAGTAAGAAATCATTTTTTTTAATATCTGCAAAAAATTGAAAATACTCTAGGATACATTACAATACAAAACAATCCCGACTTGACCGGTTGAAACATCTGTTCTGTAAACTTGAATTTATTACAAGATATAAATTTTTAAAAGCAACTGTATTCAGTCCCATTGTCCACGTCTCCTAGCAGGGAAAACCTATTATTTCACTAAAGTGTTCTACCCATTAGAGGTTTAGTTGGAAATAAGCGTGCTTATCGGATGAAAAGCCGAGCTTTCCTTCAAACACTATTATTATATCGTAATCACAGATAATATTGTTGGTAAAAGTGGCTCGAAGGACGCCGAGTAGACGGCTGGAACGCGCACGTGCAGGTGCCTTTATTTATAAAATTGGATTTACTATTCGTTACGAATATGTTTCATAGACGAGAGCGGAGACAACCCTCCAAAGATCAAAAAATGTGGACTGGTAAAGTTCATGTCATCTGAAAACATTGAACTCTCAGCTAGGGTTAAACGTTGCCTTGTGTTGTGTGCCTTTATTGCACCTAGTGAAGATAAATTTTTACTCTTTATATGCTCCTGTAAAGTTTTAAAATTATAGACATGTGCAGGGCTTGACCCGAGAACCTGAATTTTATCTGTTTCGAAAAACCCATCATTGCTCACGGAAGTGTTGACTTGGACGCTTTCCACTCTTTAACTTGGAGATCAGCTCTGAAAACCAGTGTTGATAGTGAGTTTTCTTTCGGAGATACGCTGCAGCTTACACTGCAATATATTGCTTTTTATGTAATAAATAATGTTATGTGAAATGAGATCCTTGCGTAATATTTTATTTAACTAGCCGTAGAAGCCAAACTTCTTGTTACTTTATTATTTTCCCTGTAACTATTATGAGCAAATAAGCTGAGGCAATCCTTTGAAAAGTCATTCTGGTACGAAGAGGTAATTTTCGTGGACTTATGTACCAAAACATTTACATTAAGAAAGATACATCGTAAGTACAGCCATTACAAGTATCTAATAGGACCAGTAGAACGCATAATTCCCTTCAACAGCAGCATATTAATACCAGCGAACAAGTTATATAATATAACAAATCAATCACAGCTGATTCCAAAATATGAGAAAATATTATAGCTAATGTAATCGGTAAACTTATAATAACTAACTGTGATCATATTTACATTATTTATTGTTCTTAAAATAACCATTTTACTTATTATCATAATGATCTCGCGCAATTAGCTATCGAGCTTGATAATATATGAGATTACAGAATTACCGTGCAGAGGGCATTGGACCTCTCTCCCTGCGGACATAAAGCAATGATAATAAGAATATGAAGTAATAATACAAAGAGGATTAATGATATCCTCGAGCTCCGAAGTTCTTACACAAAAACTGCACAACTTTGTCAAAAGTTGTAAAAGAACCAACTAGTATTTGTTTCTTAAACTACCTATTCGACGATGTTAAAAGTGGTCTACATCGCTCTTGGAGAGCAGTAACCCCAAAGATCAGAAACGTCAGATACATTAAGCGGAAGGTTTTAGAAGGAGGGTGGTAACGTGGCGGTCAAAATACCTTCCTATCACTGCTTCTCCGCTGTTTCTTTGAAAACAAGTTTGCCAACGTAATTTATTTGGTACATATTCTTTAAGACATCCAAAACCCTAAGTTAGGCGCTTTACAATGTCGCATATTTCCATAGTATCATACTGTTGAAATTATTTAATAATTATGTAATAAATAATAAATATGAAAAATATAATAATTGTTAATGCACAGTTTCCTGTGTTGCGGGTGGCATGAACTTATACGACATCGTACACATGTCACATAGATGTATGTCCCGACGTACAATCGAACACGGGACCTTATGTTCGGCGAGCACGGTTAAAACCAACTGAGCTAAAGGATCCGGTCTGGTAAATAAATTATAAAATCTTACCTCTTGGACTGTACGTGTCACCGAGCTCCGACAAAATTACCAAAATTAGAAATACAATCACACAGATCACGGTCCCACCCCGACATGGTACCGCCATGATTTGAACGACACTGCACAAACTTTTCAAATCATTATTTGCAGCTGATTATCTGAACATCGGTTCTGAGTAATCTGTTACATCACCATCGTAGTCTTATTTCAGAACGGATCAGTAAAAGTTAGTGTCATTTACGTGATCGTTTTGTTTGGAGTACGCTTGTGATTGACGCGTTCGGTCGCGTCCGATTGTGGCGGCGTCCGGTTTAGAAGTAGCGGGCAAAAAGGTGCGCGTGCGCGTTTGTTGTTATTGACTAACGACTCCATCCACCGTTTTTACTTTTTTCCGCCGTGCCGAGCGCCATCCCCACTGGGAAAACGTGGTCGCGAGTTGCGAGCGAGCGATGGCATCGTCAACCTTTCACGGACGAGCTCGGGGCATGTCTATTCATTTCTGTTCTCTTCCTGTCTTCACCGCAGTCCGACGCAGGTAAAAACGGCGACCGACTGTAATGAGAAAAATTTACGCCTTCTGAACCTCAGCTACGATGTAACTTGTAAAGTGTTAGCAGGCTTACAAACAGACGATTTTGTAAAAAACATTTTTGCCTACGTAATAGTGGGAATGGCATCCCGAAATATTTAATAAATAAAGTCATTAAAAATATACCAAAGTAATATAGAAAATGTTATAAATTTATAAACGTCCGACGTTAAATTTATAATTATATACAATAACTGAATGCTACAGGTTTTCGGGCAAAATATCGAGATGAGATCAAAATTAAGATTCAATTCAGTGCTGAGATCGATAAAAAAACCTCAGTTTTATATCGAAAATACCGTCACTTGTAGCCCAGAATAATTATTAGTATTAATATGCCTGATCTACTATTGACAAGGCAATAAAACACTGTACACGTGCTGATAAACATTGAACTGATAAATAATTATGCCTCTATATTAACAGTGACGTGCAGCCGGTTCGAACATAACATGTTTTTTTCAGTAAAATGTTAGTGTCCGCTGACTACGGTATCGAGAGTGAAATGAAGGCATGGCGCCGCTGACGGCGGAGGTGTCGTCGCTCGGCCCTTCATGGGCCCCGTCCGAATCAGAGTGTCGCGACGTCGTCCGTCGCGCCGGCCGCGCTGGACCCTACGCTGGAGCGGCACCAGCGATGGCCACACTTAGGCATAGTCCACTCCCGATATAACTGAGTTTCTCCACATAATTTTGCCAATACTTCCTAAATGTTGTCCTGTCGTGATGATTTTATGTAAGTAATCGACCTTTATGGTATGCTCCTTCGGGTGCAGTCGGCAGTTGGTTGGTTGGGAGAAAATTTTACGAGCGCTCCGTTCCATTGGCTTAACGCATCTGCGTCAAGCCGTCAATTCTGGTCGATGTCTTTATATAAAAGACGTTGAGCCATGACTATTTAGAAGCTTGGTTCGTTCACTAATCCGTCTGCTAATTCGCATTTTAGAAGCGCGGTTTAGTAAGCTCCAGGCCCCATCTATCTCTAGGAGAAACCACGGTCCTGCTAAAATGTAAAAAAATATAATAACTTTAAATTTATTTTTTTTAAATAATTTAGAGTAGCATTATTATACATTATTATATTAATATACACACCTATATTCACTTGACAATATCACACTCGTCACTTCATTGGTAACACTAAGAACACACAAGTCAAATTCTGCTTTGAATAAGGTAAACATAGACAAGCCGAAATATTAAAGAGTTCCCGATATTGTTAGTTAATTACATAAAGTCTGCTATGGAGTACTCGGTCTGCGTAGGTCGTGGTCTTAACCTTACGACCTTTTTCTTGTTTATATACGTAATAAGGAATATTTATCTGTGTATGATTTTTATGTCTCTTACTGATTTTTTATTTCAATATGATACTTTTAATAAATATTCATCATAGAAAATTATATATTTCATTTTCTATTACATTTTTAAAATTGCGATAAATTTTTTTAGTCATTTTAAATGCTGCCATCGCTTCGTGCTTCGCGCTTCGTGGTGACGTCACCGTCTACCACAAGATAAGAATGTTCTTTTTATATTTAGTGCGCAATAATATATTATCAATTTTGAGGTGTTTAAAGCCTGAATAAAAAAATTAAACCAGTTTAGAAGTAGTATCTTGTGCCTGTATACAAACGCATAATAAAAATACTCCTAATAAATCAAAAGTACGATAAGAAAATGCTCCATATTAAATAAATTATTAAGCTCGTGAAACGAAAATATTTCATGAATTAAGTTATGAATTCAATACAACAAATCGTAAAAACAACCAGCAGTTTAAAAAAAATAGCCAGCCCTCCATACTTTCTTGATGTGAAGTCGCGACGCTGACGTAATTTTTTGCTTCAACTTCCCTTTCGAAAAGGTGCTTTAACACTGAAGTGAAGAAACGGCGAATGAAACTCCTCAGCACATCTTTTAACACAACACATGGTAATTAAAAAAGTTTAATCCTGCGCGGACACTTTGGACACTATTATTTCATCTATACCATTATATCCTTTACCTATAAGCTGTGCTGTAACGCGTCGCTTAAAAGTTCCAATGGGTAACTCACGCATCAACTTAGGAGCCGTATTGTAAAACGAACTCCCTCTATTATATCCCAAACGAAAATCCCTATCCTAAGAGGCATAAGTGGGAATTGTCGTTCTGCAAATGTCGAAACACACGCTAGGATCTAGGACTCTTCTATCATTACAATTGGTAAAACGCTATGAAATCGCTGTCGATAAGGATATATATTATTTCATGATGATAGGATGTCCATGATGTCTAGCGCCCCAAAAATATAACAGTCTCCAAAATCTAAACTAAAGAGGTCGCCACCTGGCTTCTGGAAAGTGAATGAAATGTCATACTATATTTCATATTAATTTTTAAACTAACTGTTTCGAACTTGATAGACATTAATCAAAAAAAACCCTTTAAGAATATTATTAAAGTATAAATTTATCGAAAGTTAGGTAAACGTCTTAAGATATTTAAATCGCGTAACGTAATATAGTATGCTGCCAAGATTTGCTCTTGCAGCCAAGTTCAGTGACAGAGAAAGTAATAGCAAAATACGGAGTTGCCTCGCGTTGCATAATCAGAACATGATCCGGGAAACCCGCAGCTTCCGACGGCGCCGCCGTTGATAGGATACTTCGTCACTCACAATGATGGAACCAATTTTTATTCGACACTGGCTTTTGTAAATACTTTGAAGAACAAAATCAGTAATCGTATCGGCAACCCCCCCTTATCATCACAATCCCTATGTCACTGTTGAACTCTTGTCTCCTCTCGTAATGTGGATGATTAATTCCACCACACACACAATGGCTGCGTCCAGTCTGGCAAGCTGCCAACATATACAACTTTGAGAAGTTTTTTAATGAATATAGTTAAAATATTTAACCTCTGCGATGATACGAGGTTAAAAACATGTTACGGAATCGCTCACGATTTGTGTCTTCAACAAAACAAGAAGTAATTGATTTGTAATACACACATGACGTAACAACCTTATATCTTTATCAAAAGAAGAATATGCGGCAAGAAACTCCCAAGGAAACTAAATTAGTACGCGTGAGTGCGTACTCATTATTCAGTTCTACAATAACTTTAAAGTTGCAACTTAAATTCAATCGTATTACGATATGCGTTTGTATAGAAGACGTGTATTCAAATTGTTTTAAAAATAATAATAGTTAATAAGTAATAAATTTGCGTACAAATTCAATTATCAAAGCATTTAATCGTTAGAATATTTTGTCAATACACTAAATTACGTATTTTTTTTTGATTCTACTACTACTTTAGAAAGTTATAATCTATATATAAAATGAATGTTTGTCTGTATGTCTTTTATAGAATTGTAAACTATGCATTTTATTATGTGACGATCTTTAGCAAAGTTGTTGTACGTGAGCCCACGAAGGTTTCTGAGTTGGTACGGCCAATTTTCAACAGATGGCGCCACTGTCATTTCAATGAATTCATATGAATATTCATATAATACGGCAATATATATTGCCGTGACAGTTCATGCCGATTTGAATTGAAATTGTGTAATGTCTTTCCTTCAAATATATTTTAGTTGGTGGCGTAGCGTTAAGGAATAAAACTCGTCTTGTATACTAATATATGACAATTACATGATAAGTTTAAAACCTATGCGGAATTGGTGGAGGCGCTGCTATTTTCAGACATCCTGGTCCTTTTTAATGTATAACTTATCTATAATTAAACACTTCAGATACATTTATTAAACCTGTACTATTTTATCCATGTACGAGAGGTTTCCAAGTCATTTTCAGTTTAAATTTCAATATTTAATCAGGTAGTAAACATTGAGCGTTTACTGAAAAGCCGTACATTAAGCCCTATACAAGATAGCTGTAAGCGATATGATAACGTAAACAAATTATACCTATTTCTTGTTTGACGATTTTGTGAATCTTTTCTATGCTTCTACACAGCTATTTTTGTTGTATAAATACCATATTCGTATAAATATATTAGGTAGCCACGGCAAGAACGCCTATCCCATTTAAATCCCAATTAAAATCCCAGAGGCTCCCGCGATTAACATGAATCTACCCTTAGAATAGAACGCGGTCAAAATGAGTTGGCATAGTGTCCTTAACGCCGTAGTGACCAAGTTTAACAGATAATATGCAAACGCTTTAGACAAGCCACAAAGTGAATCGAATCGAAGATAGGTTTTACAAGTTTAGAACGTTTGCACTACAATCTTCAATAAATCTAGGGCCTTACTCTCGAAAACGTATTACTTTTGTTTTTGTTTCTGATTCGAACTCGATGTAAAGTTTGTACTCCATCGAATCGAATATACATATATATATATATATATATATATTTTAATATATTTACCTCAGTTACAACGATAATAAAAGATAGATGATAGATCGGAAGGCCTATCATCATATCCCATTGGATAAGCAAAGATGATAAAAGTGTAAGAAAATTGAGAAATGAAAAACCTCATATCATTAAACGAAGCTAATGAAGTAATGCAAAGTAATGACATCTTTTACTTGAATTAGGTATTTTCAACATATAACTCGTGCCATCTGTTAGCACTTCTTAAGAACTCCAACAAATATCAATCTACAATCAATAGAGGCCTTGTGATTTGTAGTTATAACTAATAGTCATAGATGGCGCTGCAATACAAACGAATTACCTAAGTTTACAAGTTACTGTATATCGATACAGAATTCTATCTTTTTCTATGGGTACAAGACTATATCGATGTGAAAGAGACGGAAAATGATGAAGCCTGTCGAGTTGAAGCACTCGGGCAATGCAACTTAGCGTAAACATGTCAGTTACGGGTGCAATTCCTTCGTGTTAAGTATTCTATGTGTTATAAATTATAAAATGCCGCGTGTTGCTTAGGGGATAAAGGATAAAACAAATAGTGTTTACAAGTTATTCAGTTAAGTGCTTGGCTATATGAAAGTGAATTCTTATGCCTTGTGTGTAATGTTAAAGATTTACTGTTAACGGTATTGTGTCGTGCTCGTGAACTTTTGTAGTACATACCGTACGTCTGAATTTTAAGACACAGAAGCCTGTTCTCATCGAGAAGCAAACCCGGATGTAAAAATATGTGTGATTTTTGAGTATTGTCGATCCAAAGTAAGTTTGTTCTACTTGGTTATTTTTTTTTACTTATGTTTTTATTTATTTTTTATTTACGATGTTATTTTCAAGTACCATTTTACCCCCCTTTTTGAGACTTGCCAAATTGTACTTTGACATCTTTTTTTTTAAATAGAAATACTTATATAATATTCAGTAAGTAACCCTAATTCTGAATTGTTAAATTTACATAATTCTTATATGATAAATTTTCATCAAAATACTTAAGGAAATCATAAAAAATCAAGAAAAAACTCTGTTCATATGATACTTACAAAAGTTTTTTATTCACTTTACAAAATTTTTTTATTACTTAAGGTGGATAGTCTTTGTGTATTTTTTATTACGTTCGACGACAGCGATGCATATTACGATCTTATAACCGTGTAATTTCGAACAAAAATGAAGCCACTTGCAGTAATATTCGGCTACTCGATTTCAACTACCTTGAACGATAGATTGTATAGGTACAAAATCAATCATAAGTATTCGTAACGTTAGTCTGTCAAATGCGGTCGAGATCACCGAGTGAAGAAACGGCCTTGCAGCAAAGGTCCGTTTGCCATTCTCCACCGGTTTGTCAGCACAGCAGTCTGATCGTGGGCTCCAATGACTCATAGACACTTTCTTATCATACAGTTATGATTCTGAACGTTGCCTTTTGATTTTTTCTCCATTTTATTTTCAAAAGGCCCGGTTTTTATAAGTCCTAAAGGTCGCATTAAACTTCTAATTAAAAATGTAAAAATTAATTAAATTAATTTCTTTCTAATGTTTATATTGGGTTTTTTAATTACTAACTAAATCGTAATTATTGAACTAATCATCTACTTAACATTATATTATCTTTTGCTGTGCAATTCCAAATATAATTCCACTGAAGTTTGTACAGTTTTGAAATATATTCAATAGACACTGAGGATATGTCAGATAAATTACATTTATATGGTACTATGATTTGAAGGCTTCTACATGATTTGGAAAGGGTTATTTTAAAACCTATTGTCGTCGCCTTTACGAAGTTTGTTTAAGTCTAAGTACAAAAACAGAAACTTTTACCGTGGTTATTGTTTATATTACGTTTGCGCACAGTTTTCAACATTTCTCTTAAACTCGTTTATCTAGTTTACCGGTATTCACATCAATTACAATTTATATATATTCGTTTGTGCCCAAAATCCAAATGTTACTCCGCTTATAAATAATCTGACACAATCGATATTACTATAATCGTTGCTTGCAAAATTTAATATATTTAAATAATTTGTGAATTTGCTCAACATTTGACAATTTCAAGAATTAGATAACTGAAATTGAGGTCAATGGGACGTTGCAAAACGAAACAATTTTGTTCACTGAATAAATAGTTTAAAAGATAAGTTACTTACTAAGAAATACATTAATTTGGTTAATAAACAGTTATGGAATTAAAAGATAAGTAAAGTAATAAATCGTATATTATTTTAAGTAACATGTAGTTAAGCGTTTTGACTGTTATATATGATGTTAATCAACGTATGTTAGTGTCTTTTACTATGCTCCATTTAGTTCCATAAATCCATATCATGAATTGCCATATTCATTACGAAGTCAATAGCGTGCATTTTAATTAGTTGGCAATTACGCATGCCGCCATGTGAGTAAATATCGTGGGACAAGGCGACTTGTTCTCAGGGCGATTGCTATATTCATTTGTAAAATTCGCAGAAAGTACTATTACTTGAAAAATTGATTTACTCATTAATTTTGATTCAACGAATGACATATATTATATACTTATAACAATCAATTTAGCAAATCAATAATAGCTCGTAAAATATAATTTGAAAAAAAAAAGTTACACTTAGATACGTCAAAAATATGGCTCCGGAAAGGATCTTCTGTAACACGCTATGGAAGGATTAAATATTAATCTCTGATAACTTCTGTCGTAGTTCTTAAGGAGTAAAAGCCTGAAATTATTATATATATATATAAACCCACGAAGCAGTATTGTCATGTCCTTTATGTGACGCTGTGGTGTTATTAATTATTTATAATAACATAATCGAGAACCCGAGCGTCCCACTAGGAGCTTTGCAAAGACGTTAGACGCGAGGCCTGGCAAAACATGAACTCAAGGCGAGCGACATTCTCACGACAGACAAAAAGATGTCGTGAAGTGAACGCACTTTCTTGTGGAATACCAGATGATTTATCGAAACATTTCTGTGTTTGATCACGTACAGACCGAGCACGCAATCCACAACGTAATAATGATGTAATTGATAATGCTTACATTATTGTCATTAATACCGACAAATTGTACGCTTGGACATTTTAAAATGATGATGGGAGTAGTAATTTTAATGGCTTTGTAATTACCGTTTCCTTAGTACAGGTAATTGGTGTTAGTACAAGTGTTTAAAGGAAATAATTGATGTGGTTGGCGCAGAACATTGTGATAAGAACAGCTGAGCGAGTTACGTCACCGGAAAGTTATGCCGTCTTACAGAGCAAGAAACTATGTGACAAAAATTCCTTTGGGGTTTGGAAATATGACAAGAAATATATCAAATACTATAACATGTTACTCATGTCTTCGGACCTTATGATATTATTGTTGTTGGAATTTGTATTTATTGAAATGACACTTACATCGCACTGACATCGCAATTTATTTTCACCAACTCCCAGAAACATAAAATTCAGTTCAGTATAAATTGTACGAATTTTTACCGCAGCAATACAGTTTGTACGTTTTTATATTGCCTTCAAACACCACTTGTTACCCCTAATCTATATATAGCGATCAATTCTCGAAATAGGAACTCGGGTGCAATGACCGAGTGCAAGCTTTCAACTAAATAGATATATGGTATGTTTATTACATTAATGTATCTCAGCTATCTTCGTATGCACCGACTCAAAGTCAAGCGACAAGTGAACAATGTGAAGAAGTGCGGAGATTGCCGAGAGCAATTAAAATTAAACATTATGTCATTTACGTGTTTTGTCGATATTCGTATTTCTTTATACATCTTCGTATTTAGTATTGGGTCACTCGGTATTCTATATATTTTTTCGCAATCTTCTTATTTCCTGTTCTATTGGTGTACAGAAAAATACGATGATCGTCTAGAACAGAGATGGCCAAGACGTCGACTGCTTAGACATTGTCGGTGTCATGTGATAGAAAACTATCGCTATTTCTGCATCACACCATCGCATCATAATATATTGAAGGGTGCTTTTTAAATAGTGAATTCAAATCGAGCTAGAAGAAACGGAGCCATTTCGAACTTTGCTTTAAGGATCTGAAGCTGTTGAAGACGTAGATTGCTGAGCCGAGCACTTCTAAAAATAATTTGGTAATTATTTCCGGAATTTTTTTTTTTCAAACGAAAGGGTAAAATGTATAATATCATATAAATAGCATTTGTATTTTATATAAACAATTGCTTAATAGACCGTTATATTATTTTAAAGATAGACCTCAAACGGTTAATATTTAGTTTAGCCACGCCTGGTCTAGAGCCATTAATGCACTGTAATCCATAAAATTTAAAATATTTAGTTAAGTATGAAGTTGTTATGCTTGTCATTTAATTCTGTAGGCAGCTTCAAGTGTCCAGTCCAAAACAATACACGTGTGTTTCTCTTTCATTCACAAAAACAATACGATTCCGTTGGCCGTGAAGCCATGAAAGGAATGTTTGAACAGGCAGAGAGGAACCATTCTTATAATATATCAATGCGAATTCTTGTTGACTAGAAATTTTCACTTAATTTTTTTTTGACAGAAGAAAGTTGTACTTTCGACTAACTACTTTTTTGACATTAAAGTCTTGACAAGCAAAAAGCGATGAATTTTGTATCATTGTTAAACGCTTCGAAACACAGGAAAAGTAGACGGGCCCGTTCCGCTGAATAATACGAATTGATATTAACATATCTATGAGCCATCGCCCTAACAGAACAAGTATGTATGCCTTCACTCCAATGATTGAACTACTCCGATGTGTGGTTCCCATGTTACGCGACAATCAAGCAACATTAAAAAAAAAATTGATTTCGATTGTCATTTCGTTCGATACCTATACAACAATGCCAGAATTGATAGCCTCGTCTATTCTTGTTAATACGCTATTTGTAAGAATTAAGCGATAATGACATTACAAACTATAATTGTTGTTAACATAATGTCTTTGTTTGAATCTAATTGACCAGGTGATAATGCTTAATATGAAAAAAAAATCGGCCAAATTACGGTAACCTTTGGTTAACGTTTACCTAATTAACTCTGATCCTAATTATTTTTGAATTGGCACAGAAATTTATGATACTCTCTGTATAGAATATCTACCGTATCATTTCCGTAAAAACTCCTTTCGTCAAATCTGTGTTTTACAATTGGCTAGACACAGCGAGATGTTTACGAAGACCATTTCTAGCAAACCGGTCCCGGACCACTGTGGACGGGAACAACTTTACCTTCCTGCTTTTCGCGCATATTGATTTCAAATACTACGTTTTTATAAATTGTTACGATTAAATAATATTAACAGGGATTTTTAATTGTACAATAAACCACATTAACCACACTAATTGTACAATAAACCACATTAACCACACTAATTGTACAATAAACCACATTAACCACACTAATTGTACAATAAACCACATTAACCACACTAATTGTACAATAAACCACATTTACCACACTAATTGTACAATAAACCACATTAACCACACTAATTGTACAATAAACCACATTAACCACACTAATTGTACAATAAACCACATTAACCACACTAATTGTACAATAAACCACATTAACCACACTAATTGTACAAAGCTAGCGAAAGAAAGTAATAATACGGACAAACCAGCTGTTTCAATAAATACATAATGTACAGGACGCAATAATAGGAAAGTCATTTATAATAAATAGCTATTTCATAGCCCCATTATTAATCACAGTATATAATTTAATTATAAGCTATAATAGTCTATGTTTATCCGAAGTAATATGTACCTTTCAAACGATAAAATAATGTTTCAAATAGGTGTCGTGATTCCGGAGATTATTTGTTAAATAAATAAATAATTGCAGTTGATTATAAAATTGATAAACGAAATTGTTACATGCAATTTTTCACACTTTTGAATAACACCTAATACACAACAAAGTCTACACAATATTCGTAGTACGACATGGTAATACCTAAAGTTTAGTATTTTTGTTATGTTAACATTTTTGTCTTCTCGTCTTACACATTATGTGGAGTGAGTACAAGGAGTACTGTTTAATTCTTATTTATATATAGATTGTTTTTAATTTGTTTATTTTTTATTTTATTTTTTTTATAAATGAAATACCAACCAGAAATTATTCCCCCAGAAATGATCAACCCCTTTGTAGTCGAACTGCGGATTCGTATAATTTACAGTTTACAGGGTGACTAGAAATACGATACATTTCTTGTAAGGGGTTAAAGTAGAGTACATTTGCTGCAAACTTGATCAGTTAATTTAGTTACCGAAAGTTAATTAAGTTATTTTTAGTACTTTAAAGGTTTCTGTTATTGTTGTTATTTACCATAATGAATCAATTTCTATATTAATTTTAATTTTCAAAATCAAATTTAAAAGTATAAAATCGGTCGTCAGCGCGCATCGCAACACAACGGGTACTAACTACAAAGGACTAGCAAGTAAATTTTTACGAACGTAATTGCTGAAAGAAATTAGTTCGTTGCTACCTAATACAATAGTAGATGGTCAGCTCCGCTCATGAACATCTGAAGCGGGACATCCAGTCTGTTACATTTGTTTATTGCAAAGTTAAACAATCCAACAATGAACCAACACCAAGCCATACCAATCGTCTTTGTTACGTTTCTAATTAAATCACGTTAAATATTTTTTTAAACATCAAAGGAACACGTAGTCTACCTGCAGTGAGTAGTCACAATGCAACCCATACTCACAAGTCAACCGACCCAGTAGATGGAAAGAGATAGATATATCCTTTTATCGCATATCAGCCGAGTATAAAAAAGTGTGTTTGTAGTACACACACGGTAGAAGTGGAACTTCCAGAAAACCAATTTTCGAGGGAATGAGATGAATGCAGAGTACCGGGAGT
>PDGT01000058.1:225542-254786 GCA_003671415.1 Megathymus violae | reverse complement strand
TTTTATCTACGAATATTCATGACAATATTTGGAATTAATTTTCGGTATGCTGGAAAACGCTGGGATTAAAACATATATTAAACAGTGCTTTATTGTAACTTTACTTACTATACGAAGCTTTTTCTCCAGTTAGATTTAGCAATATACAGGCGCAAATAACCACACAACCATACACTACATATATGCATTATTAATGGCGTGCTTGCCTAGAAATAATAATGCTGAAACCAGTTCCGCGCAGGTTAAAACTTACTTTGTAATCGCCATATGTTGTTATATAAATGTGCTGAGAAGTTTCTTTCGCCGTTTTTTCTCCTCGATGTCAAAATACCTCATTCGAGACGGTAGTAGAAGTAAAAAATGACGTGCATAATTGCGTGCATATTGAATTTACACCGCATAATTAACAAGAGTAGGAAGCTTTCGAAGCATCTCATCGCAAAGACCTATGAAACATTATAGTGATATCTCTGTATCGTCTTGTTCTTTCTCAGGCTAAATCCTATACATGTATGCGTTTACTGTCACTTTTTCGTTTCATCGAGTTTCTGATCGCAACGGTACTAAAGAAGTTACACTTCAAAAATACAGTTACATAACAAAATAATTTAACATGCGACAAAGACGATCTCTCCCATGCAAGCTTTATGGTAAACAACGTGACGTGTCAACTCACAGATCACGCACATAATCCGTTGTGAGAATATTTTAATATTAAGGCAAAGCTCCAATTATTCACGGTTCATTAAGCACGGTCAGAAGATGGAAGGGTGACCGTTGGCAAATCGCAATGTGGAGGACACATGGTCGTCATCTGACGCGGTTGTTCTCGTCATATATCAGTCATATATTTTTGGTGGACTTTGAACGTCACAGGATCTTTCTGCACTGGGTGTGGGCAACGTAAAATATGTAGTATATTAGACAAATAACACACCGCAGTGAATCGTCGCAGGGACCAGCTGTTAATTCGTTCACACGTTTATACGTACTTGCAAGGCCGAGAGCAGAGCTTGTAAACTATAAATTCACTTCACAGTATTGTTTCGCATGTTTAGTACTCTTTCTGTAAATTATAAATAACTATGGCTACCTATTCTATAGTGTAGAGGTAATGTAATTTATTGCCAACCAACGTACTTATTCATTATATGAGAGGGACTTAAAAAGATGCACAAAGAAAAAAGTTCTGGAAGCTTAATTGCACGTAATATTAAATTCGCGCATTTACGTTATAATTCGAAAATAACTGAACTGAAATTTTTAAGGGATTATCGAAATATAACTCCGATGAAGGGATCTACGGGATTTTTTTTAAACGGCCCAGTAATTTAAAGGTATAAGTAGTTCTAAGTTTTATTAAAGTCACTAAGGTCTGTCTCTTTTTTGGGTGACGAATAACAATAAAAAAAATTGCAAATATAGAGACACAATATCATCAACATTGGTGTGCATTTCCTCCTAGTCCCCCACCCGATAGTAAGAAATCCGCATTTGTGACATTTATATTTGGAAACTCGGGGGAAAAAAGTGCTTAAATTAATATATTAATTAATATATATTAATTATACTTTCAGTATAGTATTATTCTTATCAAGGCCCACTTAATCGTCAAAAGCATTGAAGACTTTTAACTGTATATAACACTGACCGAATGCTTGTACAATTACCCTATAGTTTAGTTAATACTGATCCTGGCTGCGAAATAAAAGGTTCTGATTTCGATATCCGGCCAGGGTCAGTCGTCTGTTTGTCTTTGAGTCTTGTTTGTCTGTGAAGTCTAATTTGTGTAAATGCATACCGAACGCAATAGGGCATCTTAGTTCGGGGAGATAAATTTGAGATCGCCAATCTAATCCTTATTATAATGTTTAATTATTTTCTTATAACAATTAGAACCAATGGAACTAGGGGAAGTAGGAGAAAGGGCATCTCTAGGTAGTCCAGGTGTTTCTGCTGTGTTTAAATTTGAATAGCGTTCAAGTTAAATGTTATGGGGTGGGACCCCTTTATAATTATGAATTAGTCTGAATGAATAGAATAATTTAGTGTGCGTTGGAAAACTTAATTTGTTTTCATGAATGAGTACATACTTTTGTTTTCTATTTGTTATCCACCCGCAGCTGCCAAATCAAAGAACAATATTCTGTATAACATAGTAGGGTATATAAATATGCTTAAATATGCTAAATTTTTCACGGAGTTTTCTGAAGGTTTTACAATGAACAGGTAATTTTTCAATCTATAGAAGGAGCTAAAATCACTACATCGAGGACAATGATATACATAATACATTTATTTAACAGAGCAACTTTGCAGAACAGGTAGTTGTAATAAGAGCTTAAAATATCCGCGGATGCGCTGTATAGCTGCAACGGGGCGTTTCTTTGAACAAGACCGTATTCTACCGACAAATCTTATTGTTTTTTTGCTTTATTGCTATTATGCGTAGAATAAATGTATTAAACAAAGTATTCAAGAAATTCAAAATCCCGTTCTGAGAAATACCATGTTCCGATATGAACAAACGTAAATCTTATTAGACACACCCCGGACATTAGAGATGACGCCATGCTCAACCATCTTTCGTCTTTAAATCATAATAACATTTACATGGAACCCGTCACTAGGTATTTCCCAAACTCGACAAAACATACATGTATATTGGCTAAGAAATCGGTAAGTATATATAAATATGCATCAGATTTATATCATCCTCCTTATTGAACTCCGTTAAAAAATGGGGCATAGCGGGTGGTATTATTTAAAAAACAAAGCCAAATTTTAATAATAGACCCCTATGTGCTTGTTAAATTCACTATACAAATACTGATTATAAGGAATAATAATGCTTAAGTTACATAAAGGGAGTTTTATTAGAGGTCTTTTGAATGTAGTATTTAGGAATCTAATTTTTAATGGCCTCAAATACAGACAAAGCTTTGACAAAAGGAACATAGATGCCTACAAAGAGGTGAATCGATAAGACCTGAAGAGAATAATATTCGTTATAAACATATATATATCTATATATATGTATACTATATGCATGCTATAAACATATATATATCCGGGAACCTACATCGAACCGTTCAAATACTGATGGAAGTATTCTTTAAATACATCCTTTCTAGCTTTTAGAGCTATCTATATTTTTTTTAATTATTGTGTTTTGTTTCATTACAAACTTTTCCTATCATCGTTTTGCTACCTTTGAAGTTTCTTACCTTTCGTTTTTAATTAGAATTTTTCTAAAGATCATTATTAACAGGTAGTTTTTCATTAAATCAATACATTCTCATGAACGATTTCACCACTACATTCGAGTAAATGTTCTGTTACTCCTTCGACAATTTTGATGAGCAGCTAGTATGTATCCACTCGCCTACGACAATATACCAGTGAAATGCCTTCGTCAGTCGAAATAAAATTCGACGTAAAAAGAATACAAACGTTGTACATGCATGGTAATGGTGATTTGTTACTATTGTGATTCACAATAACAGATCATAATAATAATTGTCTCACTGTTGAGTTCGCCGCTGTTACGGGCTTTAGACAAAAACCTCGTTAACTGCCCGGGTGTGGGCGGGTTACTTTTAGACCCTAACTCCCCACGCATGGACCGCACTCTTATCAGCTAGGGGATATTGAAATATATTTCTAGTTACATATGTCTCGATCCAACTAGACATCCAACTAATATGCATTCAATAAGCTTCATCGCTCTGAATTAGAATACGACGAGCCGGCCCCGGCTACAAAACCGCTTCGACCCTTCGCTCCAACCAGTGAAAGTGCGATCAAGCTTAACCTATTAGTTCTTGTTGTTACTTTTGTCTCCAACAAGAAACTGTTACTCGATTACATTATGGGTAGGATGAATGAAAAATTAATAATGATATTCTTAACGGCGAAGTTAATGACGTTTATTACACGTATAATGTAACAATTTTAATGTTAATGTTTAAGAAGTTTGTTAATTGTTATTAGGGATGTATCGGATATGAAATTTCGGATCTGGATATGGATACGGTTATATGAATAATATTTTACGGGTTACGGTTACGGATATAAGAAGATTTAGGACTTTGTAAAAAATATAATGTATTTACAAGGTAACAGTTTGACTTTCTTTCTGGGTATATAATTTGGTATCATAATCATGAAATAAAAATAATGATTAAATAATATAAACGTCCAAAGCTGAAACCGACACGGCAAATGTATTGACTTTAGACAATGAAAACTTGTCATGACATGTTTCATTAAGACTCTGCCCCTATCGGATTATTCAAAACTTTTTTATCAGATTCAGTTATGACTTCGGATATATTTTTATATCGGATATCCGATGGTTACGGTTACGCATACTTGTCAGTGCATGGAGTTTTAATAACCAGCGTTAATATTTATGATAATCGAAATTTTACCTTCCTTACATATTTGTAACTTCTGTTAAAGTTAAACTGTTGTAGTTAAACAATTTTTTTATGTAACTGGTCGACGAATGTGGTCACCGTCGCCCATGGACTTTATTAACACTGAAGGCATCGCCGAAGTGTTGCCGACGGAAAATGAAGCGAGGGTGCTATTATTACTGGCTCACCGAAACTGCGATCTATTGTAGGAGGAGGGTGGTAGATAGCTAATTGGGAAAAGCACCCTATCACCGTGCAAGTACCGTGGGAATTAGACCGGGTGTGGTAGAGCCCCACCACATCCAACAGAAGGAGGAGTTGTTCAGTAAGGCGCACCACGTGCAGCGGGGCTTGGCTTGGAGTCAAGGATAGGTGGAGCCATTTGCACTACTTTTTTTAAGGATCCCCTTACACTTTTTCTTATTATTAATCGGATTACCAGTTTTATTCAAAACAATATACTGATATCTATTTCATCATGTGCAAGCATTATTGGACTGTACATTTACCTGTAGCAGCGATATCTTATTACACTACCTTCCTTCAAGTGCTGACGTAGCGGCAACTTTGTCTGTAAACGGAATAAATTAATTATTATTCTTGTGTCTGTTTCTGTATATACATATTTTCAATTATGTAACACATTTGAATGTGTTTCCTGCAACGTAGATTATTTCCTTTCAAAGGTATATTATGACAAAAATTACATTATACAATATCCATATCCCGGTTGGTAGTGACCCTGCCTGCCGAGCGAGGGGTCGATTCCCGGTCGGCGCAGACATTTATGTGACAGATAAATGTTTGTTCTCGGGTCGTGGGTGTTTGTAATGTAATATTTGTGTACGTCCATATCACCTGCAACACGAAATCCTTGTGCGGGCGTGTGTGTAATGTGTGTTAGTAGAATTATTTTTTAATTTTTGCGTATCAGGGTATTTATATAGAAAGTTGCCAGTTTGTTTTAACATCATAACTTAACGTACGTATGTAAATAGCGTCACTGTTCGATACTCCCCACAGGTGCACAGGTCAGCAGCGTCTAATAAAAGATATTTATCGATGTATAAGAATAATGAGATCAACATTTAATAGCATTACACCGTTAAACTGTAATTCTTGTTGCGATTCTGTATATAATCTCGAAAAGGACTAAAGAATCTGTCTAGCTCGCTCAAATTAAAACGTACGATTTGGGACGTAGATAAATTTATCTGGGAAAAAAACTCCTTAGCACATCTTTTAAAAGAACACATGATAATTACAAATTAAGTTTAAACCTGCGCGGAACTGGCTTCGACTCTATTATTATCAGGCGTCCTTGTCATTGATATATTAATCTATACCATAATATCTTTTACCTATACGCTGTGCTTTAACACGTCGCTTAAAAGTTCCAATAGGTAACTCACGCATTAACTCACGCATCAACTTTGGAACCTTATTGTAAAAACGAACTCCAAGCCCCACAAAAGAACGCTGAATTGAGATACTTCTTATTTTATTAAGTAGGTTAAAACTTACAAAACAGTACTAATAAGAGAGAAAGAATTTAAATTAAAAGTTTCTATTTGCGCTACATACTTTTTTCGAGAATGAGGGACAGGGAGAAATGGTCAATCGTATTGTATTTCGTTCGACATCTTGTAAATCTATACTGATATTATAAAGAGAGAGTGCAATTTTTCAGTATGTCTATGTGCGGAAAGTAATCGCCGGAACTGTGGCAACTATTTGAAAAATATTTTACCGTTTGAAAGGTACATTTTTCCAAATGGTCATAGGCTAGTATAGTATAAAATAAATTCTCCATTTCTCTTGTGTGAATACGATGATCTCCAAACCTACGCCACGGGTTTTCATACTTTTTTTACTGATAGAATGATTCACGTTGAAGCTTTAGGTATATGAAATTAGGCAAATTATAGAACGCCTGATAAAACTCAGGGTTTAATAACTATTTGTGAACGTAAAAATGGAGGTTCCCGAAGTGAAGCGAAGATAGGTTACTAGTTTTAATATAAATGTAAGGAGCCATGATTTCCAACATTATTAAATAATTTTATGCGGGTTATAATTATAAAATTTCAATTCAGTTTGTAAGCGTTGCTTTGGATGCCTGTTCAAGTCGGTAAATACTAAGATAATTGTCTATTTACCGCAGGCTATTCAGTGTAACGGTACTGGGGCAGGTCGAGCGTGGAGGCAGCGTCAGCGTTGCCACTGCCGCGTGGTTACCACCGTCGTGGGTGATTGACCTTGAATTCGTCGACTCGCCGTGTGTTCAAATAATCTCCTTTTATTATTTTATTATTTAATAAGAAAATAAGACATCATGCATCAAATAAAACATTTTTTTAAATATATACGTTTTTCCAACTTACTCGACAATTACATGTTAACGACACTACAATTCGGTCAAGTTGCACAAGACCCTTCGCGAAATTTGCACCTAAACCTTGAATCACTCTTATGATATGACCGAGTCTCTGTTCTATACTATTTAGTAATAATTAGCCTCGGCGGAGACAAATATGGTGAGGAAATTTACACAATTGCAAGCTGTCACCTGCTTAACTAATATTAACCATGCTTTTAAAATTAACTGTAAC
Source organism: Megathymus violae (assembly GCA_003671415.1). Taxonomy (NCBI): domain Eukaryota; kingdom Metazoa; phylum Arthropoda; class Insecta; order Lepidoptera; family Hesperiidae; genus Megathymus; species Megathymus violae. The sequence continues at coordinate 247,753 of PDGT01000058.1, read as the reverse complement.
ATGTTTCGACGTTTTACTGTTGCAAAATTTATTGGGATTTAATTAAGTTCAAACGAACTTGCTTCTTTCGCATACAACTGACCAACGGAGAATAGACCAGGTCCCATGGAAGACGCTGGGATTTGTAAGTCAAACTTTAATCTCAAAGTTTTAACGTCATTCATCTGCTTGTTGGAGAACTTAACGAGCGGGCTTCCCGCTTCTGTCTAACCCGATAGTGTGTCAATGATGACCTGTTAGTGTGGTGTAAGGGCAGCAATGCGTTATACAATAAACAACCTGTACTCGGTCAGCCTGGTGGACTACGATCTGACTATTGAGTTTATGCATACGCTAGTTCCGTTTCAAGCAATGCTAGCGGTGAACAGTTAAAAAAGATAATGTTCGAAATAACGGTGACGGTATAGTGTTGCCGTCGGGCAGTCGACCGTGGTAGCGTGCCACTATCGACGGAACAGTGGTGATCTGTCTTGGGTGACTAACCTTGCGGCTGACCCCGTTTGGTTCCATTAGCAACCAGCGGTAATGAGGCTGTCATTACTTCTCCCAGCTGCCAGCTTTGAGCATTAATAATCTAAGAAGTATAAATCTATGCCTACTATACTTAATTCAGAAGTTCATAACTGATGGCTGGTTCTACCTAGTTAAACTACTTTGAGTGCGGTCAGGGGTTGGATGGGTGACCGCATTAGGATTTTTTTTGCACTTCAAGCCTACGGTCCTAGTTGGTATTGTTAAGCGGCAGTCATTAATCTATGTCCACAAATCCTTTTATGTATTGAATACGTATATGCTATAAGTATGTAGTAAAACATTGACACAAAAATCTTTTGTACCAGTGGGTTGCAGTCTTCGGACACATTTTTGATAATCTTAAAGGCACTTATTCAAATCCCGCTCGAAAGACTTTCTAAAGAGAAATAATATCGAACTTTATTATGTTTTCCCAGCATTCCTAAATATAAAACTATCAATGAGCTGATTCTCTTGAAATTATTTAAGTTACCCATTATTTTTAATCAGTAGGTTATGTTAAGTTGTGAATGGCTCTAATCAGTTTTAACTATAGAACCGTCACCATGAACTTATGAAGAACAATAGAGGTAAGTACATGTACATACATACATTTGTAATAAGTTTGTTAGCTGTGTGTGCAATAGCAGCCAAAGTTTAGCTTTTCGAGCCCAACCCTAACAGACAGACATTATTCAATGCCTGTATTGAGGTCGCTTTCATGTTCTGTTCATTTATTAATGGCGGCTATGCCCGTGATTTTGTTTCGAGTGTATGACATACATATATGGGGCTTTAATGTGATACTTTGAATGTTTAGTTATATTGTCAAGAGATTTTTGAAAGCAGATTTATTATGAACCTATTATATACTAATATATAGAAAACCATATAATCATATTTATCTTCCTCTATTCGTATCTAAAGTGTACACAGTAATTATCAAATCCTAATTTTCTTGATGTTGATGTACAGAAACAATCGAATCCTAGCTTTTCAGCTCCTGTTCACAGGAAACAAAAATTTTCTTATACCTTTTTCCAGATTTCGTCTAACCGGCAACCTTTAAAACTTGTAGTGATCACGGGTTCGCCAACACATAATAGTTCTTTGAGCCTGCCGTAAATCTAAATCCAGATTTTCTGATCCATGAGTGGAACAAAATTGGTATTAAATTTTACCACATCAACTACAAGCGATCAGCTAATAATTTTCTGTCCTACAAAATTAAATTTGTTACCGGAAATAGATATGTGGTTAATAGGGGTTTGTGTCTAATTTCGTCATTGACCTGCAAATAAAATCTTATTTTTAGTTCGTAATAAGCATTCTGTGTTAGCCTTTACATCCAGTACAGTAATTGGGAGCAATTAAAACCATGTCGATTTAATTACGAACAATTATACATCAATTTGTCTAATTTCGGCTCAGTAGCACTGAATTTGACACGCTACAGACCGAAACCATTAAATCAATGCTGTCAACAATAATCGTTTTTTTTATTTATGTACAAATTACCTGCCTCTGTAGTAGCAACAATAATCACCGGAAAAGTAATTCTCTTGTTACTTAATACGGAGTATAACACGTTTATATGGAGTCGCGTGATGTAACCGCAGATTCCTTCCTCCGCGAAGGTATAAACTGAGAACGTTAGATGACATTATATCGAAGCACGTATCGACTTATGTAAAAATAAATGAATCAGAAAGTAAATAAAGAAAGATGACTAATTACACTTAAAATTAACATATCGTTATATTATTATCATATATTAATCTGCGGCAAATTCATTGTAAAAACAATGGTTAGCATTGCGTTGACGTGAAATGCGCGAAATATTATACGGACAGCTGGTTTAGAACGTTCGATGTACCATTGTTAAAATCCATTCTGTTCATCGGTCATCAGGTTCCCTTAATTATCTGTCAAGTGTATGTTATCATAGCGAAGTGTCCCGGACAAAATCGGCGACTAAAGCAAAAATAATGCAACTATGAAACAGACAATTTGTCCTATTAATGCATACTTAAAACGCGTGATTTTTTTTCAAAAAGTACATTTAATTAACATCTGATCTTAATTGTAGTAAATAACCCGTGTTGGCATAAATAAGCGTAACCGAACTGATAAATCTTTGGACGACTGCATTATTCCATGTAAAATACCGTGCGTGATGCAACGCCATTGTTCTCCGGTCGGGATTTAAACTCTAGACTTTTTATCGAATTGCCAATCACAACGTCTACGACTGGAGCTACCGATTAGCTAACAAATTGGACTTGAGGGTAGTGACGAAACAACAAATGTATGTTACAGTTTCTAACTGTGTTAACAAAAACTCTTAGTTACGAGCGAAGCCTGGAACTAAAATATACAAGGGCTGCGTAACGACTGTATGTTAACATTAATAATAGAGAAGCTTACGATAAATATGTCGAAATATAGAGTATAAATTATTACATTTTAATAAATAAAGCCAACTGTTGTAAAATATTTGCGTCCACAATCTATCAGAATCCCTTAGGGCATCGGCATCGGGATCATCGCGGCTCTGTTTGTAAATAAAGATGCTATAAATAAGAAGAGTATGTAGCTGTGAACTTGGGCACTATGTTGGCCGAAGGTAAACAGGAAAAACGGGAGGAAAAATCTCAATTTCCGTGTAGATGACTACACCGATGCGTATACTACATGTGATCTAATATATTCGTACAAAACAAAATTCTCATATAATTGTGATAGAACATCACTTAGGTAAGTTCGTTTAATCATTAAATATATTGATTGACTTACTAGGCTGACACTGTCCGCCTTTAATTTACAATATACATTTAATATATTTATGCGGCTAATATCTGTTATATGTATATTCATTCTATAAACATTCTGTACTAATCTATGCTAATGTATTTTTTGATATAATTATCAATAAAGAAAAATGTTTTTTCAATGATTTCATTAACAACTAAAATAGTCGAAAAACCCGGATTTTTGATTAACAAAAACCGAGTTTTATAATCTCTCGGTTATAAAATTACCGAGTTACATGCCTTACACGACAATCAAATAAAGTCGGCAATCTTACAATGTCGATTTTTTTATTTTAAAAATGATATTCGAATGTTTTCTACAATCGTTAGGATATCTAATAAATTAGTTACATTAGGACGTGGAGAGGTAAAGTTTGATTTGATATCCAGATGAAGTAAGTATGTGATAATAATCACCACAAATCCTCCATGTAAAGCAGACCACGGTCATCAGCGACAGAGTTTCCATCACACTATCGTGTGAACATATAACACGCCAGGCAAGGATACTAAATTCTATTATAAAGAAATACCCAAACTATATGCAAATCAGGGATGTACGGCGCTCCGTGACCGTAACTATCGGATATCCGAAATAAAATATATCCAAAACCGTAACCATATGCCGTTAAAAATGTTTCGGATAGGAGCGGAGTCTACATAAAACATGTTATAATAAATAGGTTTTCGCCCGCAGATTCGATACACTAGCCGCGTCGTTCTCATTTTAGACAGTTTTTATTATTTAATTTTTAATGCTATTATTTTTTCTGTGTTTATAATATCACAAAATACCTAGAAATATAATCGAACTTTGTTAATACATTATATTAATTTTCCAAGTTGCAAATAATATAATATCCATATCCTAAATTATCCGAAATAATCGGATAATCATATCAATTCATATCGGTAACCGTAACTGTAACCGGTAAAATAGTATTCATGTATCCGTATCCATATCCAGATACGAAATTTCACATCCAAACATCCCTAATGCAAATGGCATTGCCGGTAGCATTGTTCGCGCGCTCTGGAAGTGTGTCGTGGGACTGCCGGCCAGTGTCGTAACGCGTTTGGTCATTCTCTTGTCATCTACACGCTGACTTTGTGTACGATTAATCTGAGTTTATAATATTTTGGCCGTTTTTCTGTAACGCCATCTTCGTTGTACAATCTTGAGAGACATTCCGGCACTAGTTTGCAATATCAGTTTTTTTACTCGCATTTTTGTTTTTTTTTTTTATTCACTAGTTTATCGAGGGAAATCTATACGTATCATAAAATTCTAACTGATCGCTTTCTGTGCATGAAGGGTATATGAGAAAAACCGTTATTAGGGGCCTTTATTGACTGAATAGAACACAAAACAATAGTTGTTAGAATTGTTGTCTGTTTGTCTGTGCGTTTGTGCCCGCTAATCTCAGAAAAGGCCTCACCGATTTCGTTACGGTGTTCACTAGTGTATTGCAGTTGATTACTTAAAAAATAAAGTTCGTTTTATTTAAATCGGTCCATAAATGAAAAAATATATATATAACATTTATTTTTAAATCAGAGAACGAGAAAGACCCAGTTCTAAAACAATGAAGGTGCTATTTCTAAACATAAGGCGTAGTTTTCCTGAAGTGAAACGAGTTCTGTTTGCTAGTAATTTCTATAATTGTCGTTACACGCAATGGTATTTCAATCAGTACAGCCGTGAGCGCCATTTTGTTGTGATTTAAACGTGGGTCACGGTTAAAAAATGATAAGCTTGACCATTGTTTTAGACAAAAGTGTACCATTGAAGACCTCCTCCTGTTCCTTGTGCAGGACAAAAGATACTTCTCGGAACGCTATCACAAACACATGTCATGTCATGTCATGTAATGTAAGCAAAGAATTACGACATTGTTCCATTAATATTTACCTCGCTCAATCATTAAAGACATTGCACTGTTATTCTTACAGAGATCTTCAGAACAGTAATTATGTAATTACTAGGATAATATTCATCATCATATGTTCATAATAATATAATTAATATATTTTGGTTCAATTCACTATAAAATTTTGAAACCAAAAGACAAAATAATAATCATTATATGATTATTATATTAAAGGTCATAATTTAGGTTCCTTTTATCCCGAGTAATGGATCTGTTCCTGCGAGATACGAATTAAAAACTAACACAACCATTCTATAACGGGCACTAATAATTTTTTTACTAATGGTTACCCCAATTATAATAAATTAATATGTTTCCAAATCCTAGAACTAGGAAAACACATTCCTTAAACATTGCCTGTACTATTTCTAAACGTAAAGCGGAGGTTTTCTGAAGCGAAGTGAGGGCGGATTACTACTCTTATTATAAAACTAAACACTCCTGTAAATTGCCGTTAGTAATAGCCATTAATTATTTAAAAATCAATCAAGTATTCGTCAGCTTCAGCAACGGGTAAATAGTAATTAGCATGGTACCGGAGTTGATTAAAGGGTCAACTGGCAAGTCAATTATCGGCGACCTTGTAAATTGAGGTTATTAAATAACCACAAGCTTTATAGTACCGTAGCCACCGTAGGATATCTAATACGATGCCCTTTTTACTCATACAGTGGTTATTTTGCCTTCCCGAATCAGGGGATCATTATTTCGATTTGAATCGGGACATTTATATGATAAACAAATGTTTATTATTGGGTATTGGTAGTTTGCAATGTCTCATTTATGTATACGCATACCACGCGTGACGTATGAAGTCGTGAATCGCGCCCGCGTTTTGTGTGTGTGTGTGTGTGTGTTATTAATTTTAATTGTTATATTCAGAAAATAATGTAATTAAGTTGAGATATTTTATTTATAACTATGAACTTAATAGCTAGATGGCGTTGAACCGTCAGCTGAATCACGCTATTATGATTCTTTGAAGAATCCATAAGTGTTTGCAATAAACGTATTATTTTTTGTACTCTTTTTGAATTGTTTTACGCATACCCTTGATCCCTCGGACATGTACATATATATGTTTGATCATTGTTTTTAAATATATGTAAGGGGTTAATTACCATAGTCCACCACGCTTGCCAAGTGCCGATTGACAGACGTCACGTACTTTGTTGAGGCCTCTCAGGTATGCAGGTTTTGTTACAATGTTTGGTTTCATTTAAACAACTGATACTTAATTTCAAATTAAACAGATATGTAACAAATAAATATTTTAATGAAGGAAAAACCGACTTCAATTTAAAGTAGGTGAATTTCTTGATTTCATCTTCGAGTTTTTTTCGCCATTAGGGTGGTATTTTTTCTTCAAATTTAGGTAGAACCAAACGTGTACTTATCCTCTGAAACAAAAAAGGAATGTTCCAAATAGATTAATCAATGACCGAGTTCTGAGGTAGCAAACATAAAAAACAAACGAGTTGAAAACATCCTTTTTTGAAGTCGGGTAAAGTTCTTAAACTCCCGTCCAAGAAAGTAAAAACGCATTCGGCGGCCGGAATCGATGCCGTGATGGACGGATGGACGGATGGTCGGATCAATTGCCTTTCGGTTGACCCTCTGTTACCTGACCTTGTCGCGGCAATTGGCTAAACGTCGTGCATTGTGGCCAGGGTAGGAGATCTGAACTGTGAACCAACGATATAATATAGGTAAATGTACTATCAATGCGAAAACAATATATGTAATAGTATATATATATATAGTTCAAAATTGGAATTTGTAAAAAAACTCTTCGGCAGTTCCTATTCCCTAAAATTTTCAAACACAAAGATATATATATATGGCTTAGGTGATAGATAATTTTAATCTCGGGAAATATCTTTTCCTGCTTATTTTAGTCTAATGCTATTATGAAAGTTTGCAAATTTTGTAAGTTTGTGTGTATGTGGAGGGAAATCTATGGGACCACGGTATCTAGTTAAAAAATTCTCGACCATTTAACAGGTACGTTATTCCAGTTGGACAAAAATAGTTTTATATATGTATGTAATTCAATTCGAACAAGTTTGGGGCGAGCTGCTTGTGTAAAGTAAGTTTGTCAGGTTAGTTTGGAAGTTCGGTTAGGAGGGCAGATTTTAATTATTGTTACTATTTGTTTTTGTGCTCCTGTTGCTAGTTAACTAAGAAAATTGCTCCATCAGACATTAAACCGGGCCCAAACATGTCTGACATTGATCAATAACAAATGTTTCAATAGCGATTGTTATTCGTAACATTTTTATTAAAAACTCTTGTCACTTCGTATTGTCATACGCAGCAATACAGCGTCAGCTAAAAAATGCGTAATACGTAATGTTTTGAAGAATACCGAGAACGATAATAAGGAAGAACTGTCGAATCAGTGCGACCGTAACGAACGTGGCACCACGAAGATAGGTTTAATATGTATATTACTAAACTCGTCTCATATTCATGTCGTGCAAGGTCACGCAGCGGGTGTATGAAATGCATTTAAATTTTCAATAATTTTATATTTTTCGATTTCCGTTTCATTGCAGGTAGGTATTTTAATATAATACAGTAGCTGATATCAGGATGTTTAATAGCCATAAGCTGTATGAACATCGATTGTATCGGCTGGTATTTGCATGGATTATAACAACCGTAACTTATGTCGCGTTTTCATTAAGCTTATATGACGAACTTGGGTGATAAATTTTAGATCGCGCCGGTGATAGTGGGTGTGGACAAACGTTACACTAATCTTGTTTCTGTGATTCGACCTTACAACTCGGGTCCAGAACCAACCCTGCACGCGTCTTTAAATATTCAAACTATGTCCGTATAACAAATTAATTATATATTGCTTCAGTGAAGGAAAACATTGTGAGGAAACCTGCATACTTGAGTGTTTTGCAATTGACAACGTAGATACTTCTGAGTTTACATTTGTATGATGCCGCGCAGAGAGGTTCGTAAAATCAAACCCTTCACTGGGGTTTTAAAGTTATAATGAATAAAACATTATCGAACCTTTCTTCTTTCCAGAGGACGCAAGATGGCGTCGCGGTGGGTCTTTGTCGTGCTGTGGATTGTCGCTGTGGACTTCAGGCCAGGTAAATGACTTCCTCGATTACATTTAATATTGATTATTTAATAAGTATACTGTTGTAATGTAGTCGTATATTGGTTATAACTTTATTGCGGTTTGTGCAATTCATATACAATAGTAAAGATATTAAATTGGTATTAATATACTTTACAACAATCCGCGAACATGTCTGAAAAGTCCTATCCATAACTGGGTATAACAATGTCGGTTGTTAGGGGCTATCTATAAGTAAAGCCTCACATATTTCGTTATTTTGAAGACGCTTACCTGGTCCTTGTCATAAACCAGTTGTGACGTCACCTAGTAATATATTGCAATATGCTAATATGTTGCAATTTTTAAATTACCTGTTATTAAATTTAAACAACTCTTCTAAAATGATTCTTACACACACATATAATTAAATGCATTTTTCATAAAATCACACAACACAACAAATTTATAAAAAATGAAAATCATTGTTAAACCTCTTCGTGTTTCGTTACATTTGAAATTTAGGGTTATATAGGTGACGTTTTCTGGACGTTGCACTTGCGATTTGGTCACAAAATATCACATTCGATGACTCCTCCGCCTTCAGGTAAACGTAACTTATGGCCTCTTATGGATGATGATTTTAATTTAGAACGTTTGAATACCCAACTTTACTTGAATGACCAACGAACGTGAAAGATAATATTGGGTTGCGTCGAATTAAAAAACATAAAAAATTGAATTTGTTTGGCATATCATACAAGTAGCGTCAGAACTAATCGTCCACCAAACAACTCGATCGGTACTCGGAATCGACTGTGTTGGAAGGTTGTCTCATTTTGGATCATGACGCGAATGTTTTCTAGTCAAAACAATGCGGTCATATTATGCTCTCCGTTATGGAGTTGCTTATATTTGGGCAGCAAATTTCTAGTGGAGAGAGTTCGCTAATGAGTTATGCGAAGCCTCATCTCTGTAACAGGGACGCGTTGTGGGTGGTGCATGGTGCGTAACAGAATTTAATTAACGCAATTAGCGACTTTAAATGAAGATTTTAGAGAAATTATATGTTGTTTATTGAGAGGATAAAGAGATTACTTAGCCTTTCAGAACTTTTGCTGCTATCATCGGTACCTTTGCTAACACTAAATGTGTAAAATATTTTGTAATTTATTTCTCAGTATGCAGTAAAGAGTATTCGTTTTGTATAAAAATCACAAACTATGAACTACAACAATGACAAAAGTTAAGCTAATAATGGCTTTGCTTAACTAGAAGTTATATATTTCCAATCTCGCACCCATATATTTACAATTATGTGCACTATACAAGCCTTTCTGACGTAAATTCGGCGGACATTTTCCAATACTTATGATATATTTGCAGGTTCAACGATCTCCCTTCCAGTGTTCACTCACGACATGGACAACCTGCCGCTATCAGAGAGCACGCCGGTCGGCTCCGTGGTGTACACCCTGGCAGGAGTCAGCCCTGACGGCTTACCGGTGAGTCGTTATTCTCATATGATTGTGAAATAGAACTGACTCAATCGTATTGAGAAATATATGTCATGTTGAACACACACACAGGGTTGAAACGTTTGTAAAAGTTTTTTTTTTGTATCAGTACGAAAATTGTGTAATGTTATTGTAGTTGTTCAATGATTGATTTTCCGATCGGAGGGCCCGTGTTGAAGAAGTAATGAATGTATTTCTAACTATTACTTGTTTTGGTGTATGGATATATCAAAAGCAAAGAGTTCACCGCAACATACGTAGAGAATACACGCAAAGTTTGGCATTCGATGTTGGCCACTGTGTTTGAAAGTGTCATTTACATTTAAATATCGTACTGGCACAATATAGGTCAATGATAGTGAATAAAAAAGTTATATATCGTTGTTTTTTTTCAGCCTTTACACTTTTTCATTTACACGTAGAGAAATTTTGTTTGAGATTTAGAAATTGGTGTTATCGTAGGGTAAGAGCCATTAACAACAGCAAACGACAACCGACGTAAGTGTCCGAATACAATAGGATTTGTGATGTACTGGTCACTTATTTAGAAAAAATTTGATCATCAGATTTGATCAGTATCTCTACCAATAACTATCCTACTGGACTTTGGTTATATTGTAACAATAAATACATAACATATGTATAGTCCATACTATCTATACTAATATCATAAAGCGGAAAGCTTTATATTTTTGTATGCTTGTAACGAGTAAACTCAAAAACTACTGAACCGATTTTAAAAATTATTTCACCTTTTAGAAAGTTACATTATCCCCGAGTAACATAGGCTATATTTATTACTAGAAAAAATTGGGGATCCTTGCTAACGTAACTTCAGTAACGTGAACCAAGGTGTAAAAAAATTTGCTTAAAAATTTCTTTCATCGCATACGCTGCGGAGACTATTGACAAAGTACACTCGTGCGAAGCCGAGGCAGGCCGCTAGTAATGTTATAAAAAGAGTGGAGTTGTGGTTTTGTGTAGTATATGCGGAAAGTAATCTCCGGAACTGCGGCACCGATCTGAAATTATTTTACCACTTTAGGTATTTCGACCATTGATAAATTTGATGGCAAGTCTTCGTCGTTGCCTCTGAACATCCTGAACACCAAAGTCAAATTCAAAGTACGGAAGTAAGTATTGGAATGTAGTTGGCAACCAATAGGCTAATTCTACCATCATGCGGTTGAGATAAAATTGGGTGTATAAGGACCTACTGCACAACCCTCGATAAGAGAAGGCATGCACTATAATTATTATTAATTATTAATTTATATTTGTTATAATATAAACCTCGTCCGGTGTTCAACAACGTGCACCACGAGCAGACTACGGAGCCACTAAATTTAATAAGATTATTCTGTTTTCAGATAAGTTACGGACTAGTCGGGACGGACAAGTTCTCAGTGGATCCAGCGACTGGTGCCGTTACCTTAGTCCAAGCTTTGGATAGAGAGGCGAGTGTTGTGAGCCATATCAGATTTAAATTTTGAACATATGTACAAACTGAATGTCAATCGACAGCGTCATCGCAGCTCTATAGGACATGTCTAAGGTTTCCGCCGTTCTTGAGGGTGGTAACGATTTGATCAGGTGGTGGCTATTAGGTAGACGAACTGTACTTTCAAGTTGATAACAAAAAGTACGTTAATTGTTGATTGAAGACATTTGTTTTTTTTTTTTTCAGAGAGAAGATACAATAAAATTCCTAGTGTTCATTCAAGTGCAGGGCAACGATCCTGCGAGCAGCCTGGTCCAGCGGCAACCGGTCACCGTCATTGTTCTAGATGAGAACGATAATCCGCCTATATTTAAAAATGTGAGTCTATATGAGACGATCTTAGCATTCCGTGTATTCACCGTGCGGGTGCCGGGTCCATCGTGTGACAGAGGGAGAAACTCCGAGCAGTTCCCGGGCGGGACTCGTGTTGCACTCCCTACCTAGCCAAATTTAAAAGGAACCTGTTAGTGCAGCTTTAGATACTTGTTCTAAAATGGAACTTACTACATTTCTCGACAGGAAAAGTCTTTAAGAAGGTTATAGAGATATTTGGAAGTGATAGAGAGGTACATATACCTCTTGCTCCCACTTCTACCGCATACAAATTAACCATACAGCCATTTTTGGTTAATTCATTTGTTAGGTCGTAGTATTTGTTTATTGCTTTAGTGTGGTCTTTCGGTACGTTAGTTTCCCACGGTACATTAAGCACATATGTTACGAAATTACATGTGATAAGCTGGCGCGTAGAATTTGCCCGGTGTAAGAACACCACCACGCCGATAATAAATCTGCAAGGAACACTATACAGCGAACTGCAACGAATAATCAGTTTGTTGAGATACACTCTGCACGATATTTTTTCTTGACAAATATGTTCCTGGGAATGGGTATCCTGTACTTTCATTTATCACGAGATTTTTATTAATTTTTGGGCTGCGCGTGTAATCTGTGAAGAGATGTGTACAAAAATTATATATGTAACTATATTAATTACATTAACAAGTCTTAGGTTCGTTCTGTCGAAATCAACACTGCCTATTTTCCTAATTAAGACGAGATTTTTTTTTTAATAGACAGGATATCCATGATTTTGTATTTCGAATTTCGACCGGGATACAGAAATCGTGGTCATGCTAGCGAAGGGATATTCTTGACAGGTGACACTTGACACATGACAGATAAGCCTGTCAATCGCCAGTCTCGAACATTTTCTTTTGTAACGTATCATATACAATACTAAGACTGACGCGATATTGAGACTGGCAAATTACCTTCAGTAACCGTTATATTTCAATTCTTTAGTATCCCTAATGATATAAGTTTGAAATGAAAACTATCTTGCGTTCCGTTTTTCAATACAATTTGTAATGTTATCAACGTTCCAGAGTCCATACGAAGTGGACGTTCCGGAAGATGAAGAGATCGGTAAAACTATACTCAAGAACATCGAAGTGGAAGACAGGGATTCCGTCGGAGACAGCCTCGAAGTGGGCTGTGTACCCAACGAACAGGTAATAAATATTAGCTTAAGTGTTTTCAACTAGCGAATCACCGTAGGACGTAAACGTCTCGGATGAAGTTCAGATGAGGTGCTTTTACATGTACAATACATCGATGCGCACGTACAGATAGGTAAATGGGCGAGTTTGCGCTCAACAAGTTGATGTTGTCAAGTCATCCAAAAATTGGACGACTCCACAGCCCGGTTGGTAGAGACCCCGCCTGCGTTTATGAGTTAGATAAAGGTTTTTGTCGGGTCATGAGTGTTTGTGACATGCATGTGATGTCATATTTGTGTATGTCCATGACGCCCGCAACACAGGGAATCTTAATGCTGGGGTGTGAATGTGTAAACTTTTGTTTCTTATTTTAGATTACCGACTAGGTAAATGTGTAAATTGATGGTCTAATGATAACAATCTTGCACACTTGTAACAAAGCATAAATTCCTCATGAAATGATCTCTTTATTGATCGTCCCATGAGATGATATGGACATGATTTTGTGATCAGTCAGATTTGACTTCGAGAATCGTGCGATTAACGTAAACCTCTTGTGTGTTGAAGCTATTTTATGACTCATTTTGGTAATTTATTGGTCTCGTCCTTCTGCTCACCTTTGTTTTAACTGTGACGTGTCTAAAATCAAGGCTGGACAAAGCATACAAAAAACAGACGGACAACTCTAGAATCAAACTAATAATACTTAACGGTATGAGAATGCTGAATTAGCTTTGTCAATGCCACTCCGACTCGGGCCTCCTGTCTAATTCTTTAATCATTATTCAATCCTCCAAAATAATAATAAAGTCACTTTTGAAGCTAACTGCAAGTCACTGTTGATCGAATCTGATGGATTGGTATATAACATTACAGTGGCCAGAAGCATGCGAGTACTTCGAGGTGGTCGGTTTGCACTCGACCGCCAACCAGTACGCGGGGGCTTTGGTGCTGAAGAAAAGTTTGGACTACAACGAGAAGCAGTTCTATCAGTTCCAGCTGTACGCTACGGTATGTGGTGTCGAGATGACCGATACTGCCCCGACTTAATGACTAAGGCTTCGATAGATTTATACATTGGCTATCGAGAACCACCACCGCAACAGCGGCGGAATGCGTCGTGAAGCGAGTTGGTTTGAGGGCCCTGGCGGGTCGGTCAGAAAGGCGTCGGAGGTAGTGGAGTTAGAGGCGTCCTATCCCAGTAAACAGAAGTAGCGATACTGTTGGGCGTACTGAAAAACAGTTACCTCCACCGAGTGCGTTCCTTTTCGTCATTCGATGGGCACTGCAACACCGGTTAAGCGTTAACCGATTTATTACTATTAATATCATTAGGTTTTAAGCTTCTTTTTTTGTTTTTTGCTCAATCTTTTTTTTTTGGTAATACGTATAAACCGTGTTCAAGGTTGCAGTATTCATGTTTAAAAGCGAAATAAATGTTTTCTTTCTCTCTTCTTTCAATACGTTTACGGTCATACTCATTCTGGAGTTCATTTGCGATTGGTTGCAGGTGTTCATCCTGCAGTGACGGCTTAAAATAGAATCGACAGATGAAATTAGATAGACCTTTTGTCCCCACCAACCATCAGCCTTTGGTCACATACGGCTCCTCTGACTTTACACTCCGACTAGCCCTAAGCCTTTTACCTCCCGCCAACATCCGCCACTTTATCCAGATCACTGGGTCAGAATCTTCTTGCACTTATTTTATTAAAGCGTCGTCCCCATTCAAAAACTTGCCTCTAACGACATTTGTAATTCCTTAGAACAATGTGACCCCTCGCTACTGAGCCGAGGGGGCGACAGCACCGATAGCTTCCATCGGAACAAACAAGACTCATAAGTGTTCGTTATGTTCATATACGTAGGACGGTACGCAAAACTCTTCGGCGCACGTGGAGGCGAAGGTGGTGGACGTGCAGAACTCGCCGCCGGTGTTCAGCGGCTCGCTGAGCGGCGCGCTGGCCGAGGACGCTCCGGTGGGCTCCCTGGCGCTCGTTATTAAGGCCCGGGACGCTGACCGAGCCCGGCCGAGGGACATCAAACTGGAACTTATTACAAGTGGGTCCATGTTACGGAATATGCATATTATGGACGGGTGGGGAAGTGAGAATCTCTAACAGCGATGACCGTTTACTATAAATCGGCGTATTTGCTTGTTTGTTGGCCATTGATGTAAAAAAATTTTCGAAGTGACCAAACCTGAAACTATGACCATCCATCCGAATATATTTTCGGACGGTCTGTGTGTCCGCAAAGAGAGAAAAAAAGAGATTCACTTATACTTTTCAGATCCATTGGACTTTTTCTTGCTGGACAGCGCGACTGGCGAATTAAAAACAGCGAAGCCACTGGACAGGGAAGCGTTAGCTGACCCTTCTTCACCACTAAATCTTACAGTTCGCGTAAGTAACAACTTTTGATTCGATCATCCTTATGTCTGCCGGACGACGCACGTCGGCAGCGAGACTTCCAAGTTATACATCATGTTCTGAAGTTTAGTCTATAGGACTAATTCTATAAACATGATAGATCTAGTAGAAATTCAGTCAAAGATATTAGTATTGTTCGAGATTGGCTATAGACGTCCATAAATTACAGAGATTGGCTGTATGCTAATTAATTATATTGCTGATGCAAGCTAATGTGGTGATGTCGAGTCTAGATTTAGAAGAAAAGGTAATCGAGGACTATTATGACCAAACTAAAATTACCACATATCCGTTACTAAGAATAATTCTCAAAGAAGTAAGAAGTGACCTCAGAATGTAAATTCACGGTACAACCCATGGAAGTAGCGGTGCAGCCATATTATACAATGCAGTTATGTCAGCTTATATTTATGTTGGTTCTAAATCGGTGAAAATAAAATTACTTACCCCGTACAAAATCATATATCCCCAGGCGACAGAGATCGTAAACGGCGCACCGTTGATATCGAACCTGACATCGACGGTGGCGACGGTGACCATCACCATCAAGGACGTGAACGACGAGCCGCCCAGGTTCAGCAGGCGGGAGTACAGCGTGGAGATACCGGAGAGTCTGCCCGTCGGGACCCCCCTGCCTAACCTCGACATGGTGGTCACCGATACTGACGTGGTACGGTCTTTTGTCATGTCACCTCGGTCTACTCGGTATGTGAGGCCATTGTCCACACTGGTTGAATGCCGGTTCATCATTTTGCACACCTTATACACGATATTCTTCAAGAAACTCAAGGAAACCGACAATCATATCATAAAAAAGTCTGCCTAGTCTGGTAGTCGCCTCGGGATCTCTCGATCGGCTGGCTGGGCTAATGAGACAACTTTATGTTGGAAATATTATCTGGATTCATACAACACATCCAGCTTTTCATTCGTAAGTAACCTTCAAAATATAAGAGGGGTGCCCTGATGGTAATTGGTCATCAACGCCGTCCGAAACAGTAACTGAAAAAACGACGAGGGAATGCTGACTTAGATTCGAGGTAGTCTGTACTCCAAAATCGATCAGCATTCGACGACCATGACGTGAATTTTTTTGTAGTTTAAGTTTGCAAAATGCAAAATGTTTAAAAGGCCTCCTACTAAAGTCAGTGTACTTTGCCGACGACGGCTACATCGCAACCAATAATAAGTCAAGTGTTATGAATAAATAAAAATGTGATGTCTTCAGGGTCTGAACTCGGTGTTCACGCTGCGGCTGTCTGACGAGATGGGCGCGTTCGTCGTGGAGCCCGGCAAGGCCACGGGCAGTGCCACCGTCACTCTGCGACTCAACAAGACCTTCGATTATGAGGATCCTAACCAGAGGAAATTTATTTTGGAGGTCAGTGCGAATTCACTCTGCCTCTCTATTGTTTGTATTTTGTATTGCTTGTCCGCTCAGTGAAGCTTGCAGTATATTTTTTAAATTTAATAATATTTTACTAGCAAATAAATATGTAACATATAGAACGCTTCGTATATATTTGTTGTTCATGGATTTTGGTTGAGTGTTCACAATAACTAAAGATAAGGCTAAACTGAACGTTCCAAATTTCAGTCTTAGCAAAACTGGTGACTCTTTCATGGGTAGATGTGTAAATATTTATGATAAAAATCCATTACAATTGACAGAAACACCGCACTGTGAATTAAAAACTCACATTAAAAGCATTCTTATGAAGAAACGTTATTACAAACTGGATGACATGAGTTTAATATATAATCATAGGTAATAGAAAATTATTTTATAATTGTGAGCAGGAAAAGGGAGTTTCTTGTCGCTTCGTCTTCCGGAAAAAAACCATTTTCGAATAAATTTCATTTCAATCATTTGTAATATCATAGACGATGTCTGCTTTTTATCCTATATCGAAGGCGATGGCCCACTTACAACTGTAACTCTGTGCCCTTGTCAATTACTCATATACACCGCAGGTGATAGCGGAGGAGCTGCACACGTCGCCGCGCCTGTCCTCCAAGGCGAGCGTGACAATAACGCTGGCTGACGTCAACGACAACGCACCGGTGTTCGCCGACGAGCCGTACTCGGCCAGCGTGGCGGAGGCTGCCCCGGCCGGTGCTAGAGTTGCCGCCGTTAGAGCCACAGACCGGGATACTGGCAGGTAAGAAATATTACCACCTTGTAGTAATAGATATAAAGGTTTCTGATAAGAACAATGTTAAACATAAAAGTAATATTTTTATGCAGAACTGTTCTAATTACTAATTAAACTAAATTAAATTAATTTGACTTAGAATTGAATACTTAAATAATTTAACGCCCGGTTTATATAAATTACCTATAGTATAGTATAGTATAGTACTAGCGAACGGACCGTCGGTAAATGATAGGCCTTCAAACCTATAGATAATTTTCATGGTTTGAAATTATATCCATCGTCGTTTATTGAAAGGCAAAAGTGCAGTTATTTAGTATATTGCATTTTAACCTCCAGTAAGGGACAGACAGGTTATAGGACCCGACCGGTAGAAGTCGGAGCCGTTCGGCCCATATTGGATTAATTGCGGCATGTCTTGCAGGTTCGGCACGGAGGGTATAGTGTACCACCTGTCGGGACACGGTGCGGAGTTGTTCAACGTGGACAACCGCAGCGGCGTCATCACCGTGGCCTTTTGCGCTACCCCAGGCCTCCCGCCGTGCCTCGACTATGAGACTCGGAAGGATTATTTCCTACAGTATAAGGTGCTTGCGATTTTATATTCATACTTAACTACTGAAAATATGATATGACTTCACAAATAACAATCCCACTCAAAACATTTTTATTCGACTCTGTTTTTATGAGCATTATAGGTAGAGTTTTACTGATTACTTAGTTGATTTGATATAGAGTCAAATTTATTTTGGAGCTTTTTCGCCTGAATCAGCGGTCATTTTCATATTAGTACAATCATTTGACCTCGCGTTGTGTTCGGTGTTCTTCAAGGCGCTTATCCGGCCATTATTATATAAACTGCCAATTATAAAGTTTCAAGCTAATACGCAGTTGAGAAAGGTTTTTGTAGTCGAGTGTATCTGTGGTGTGGCTTTAGTGTGAGCCGTCGTACTATCCCTTTGTTCTTCAGGCCACAGACGACGACGGCTCCGGTCAGATGACGGTGGTCTCTCTGCAGATCTCCTTGACTGACTCCAACGACAACCCGCCTGTCTTCGTGACTCCCGTGTACAAGGCCTCCATCGATGAAGATGCCATTAAATTCGAGCCGGAACTCCACGTAAGTGATTCGACATGAGGTACCATGGAAGGATTTAGATAGAAGTTTGATCAAACTATCCTTATTGTAAGCCTAGGTTTCGGTGTACAAAGTACAAACAATTCTGTTCTCGTCTAGATAAACTACGTGGTTCAAAGGTCTTGACCGGACAATTTCTATAAAACTATTATTTGGGAATATTTTCATTTATTTATGTACCAAAACCACGATGGGCTAAATATGATTTATATTAATAACTAAGATACGTTGTAGATTAAAAACCGCAACGACCTAATGTGAACATGCCCTAAGTTAAGTTCGTATGCGTTCGCCACTGCCAGTAATTTCCTAATCTATCATCTGTAGGTGCAAGCGCGCGACGTGGACCCCACGTCGGAGGTACGGTATTCCATCATCTACCCCCCCGTGCACCCCTTTTGGATCGACCCGGTCACGGGCAAGATCTCCGTACGCTCTCAGATCACCAGCAACTCTACTGAGGACAATCGAATCGTGCTCACCGTTATGGTAAGTTATTTTTAGTTATGATCAAAGTTAAGGGGCCGTAATGCTTAGTTGTGAGTGATCTATTTATCTACGCAATTTACGGTACTGTAAAAGCAAGCAAATATGCAGAATGACCACCAGGTGATCACTTCAGTGTCACCAAAATGGTGAACCCACTTGGTTGCTAGCTGTTAAATTTTGCAACCGAAACAAGTAAACTCATCAGTTGATTATAAAAGGATAATAAGGATATCATCACTGCCCGCGATCGTCCCGCTTCTGGGTTCGGACCTCTTCTCACGATGAGGGGGGTTAAGGCCGTAACATCCAAAGCATCGTAAGGCCCAAGAACCAAAAGAAGGAACTCGTCGCGTTTGATTTATCCATTGGTTTGCAGGATTAATTCAAGGATATGTCTCTTACACGCCAAATAGATTGAAACAACTTATACCCTACAAAATCAAAGCAACTGTTTGTCATTCCAGGCGACAGATGGCGTGCACAATGCGACGTGTAAGGTGGAAATCACGATACGCGACGTCAATAACAACGCCCCCGTCTTCGATACGGACAAATACGACGCTGATATCGCTGAGGACGCACCTATAGGTGAGACTGGCATTCGTCCTCTGTCGTAGTATGAGGAGGCTTACATCGAATTTAGATTCAAGTTAAACCCACATTCACGTGAAATTTGAATGCCACCCCAGAACTTGCGGTTGTCACGGGCAATTGGATTCATATTGTACGTCAAATTGGACATTCAGGGACGGAGGTAGCGGCCGTGAGAGCGACGGATATCGACAGCGGAGTGAACGCCGAGATCAAGTACGATATACAGAAGGGCGCGCTGGACGCGTTCGTGGTGAACAATGTCACCGGCGTGGTCACCGTCTCCGCCAAACTGGATTACGACAAACGGAACACTTACAGAATACAGATCGTCGCCACTGACATGGGTACGGTTTTTTTTTATAATAACAGCGAGTACGCTGATTTCGATTGTAAGTTGTCGCCACATGTGTGTACATCTGCAACACCACAGACGTTATTCATGAGTAAAAGCTCTTGCCCAATGACCGTTGTTTTAGTACATGCACCACCACCAGAGAACGCTGACTTGGACCGAAGGATAGAACGAGCCCCTTACACCGCAAAAAAATTGCAATCTTCTACGAACATCCCACACATTTTTATCTGGGCAGCGAACGAAACTAGACCGTCGGGCAGACCGTTGCGACGCTGATGCTGTTTCAAACCTTAATCACCATTATCAACACAGTGATCGGAACGACCTTAATTCATTTTAAGATCATTATTTAAACGAGGCTAAGACTTGTGTGACTCGAAGGGGTCTTCTAAACAGGGTTGACTTTATTTATTTAAAATATATTAATACAGGAATCCCCAGCCTCACGGGCACTACGGAGCTAACGGTGCACGTGGTGAACGTGAACGACAAGAAGCCGTCGTTCACGCCGCCCGTGCAACGCGCGGAGGTGTCCGCGGACGCGCCCGTCGGCACCGCGCTGCACACGCTGGTCGCCGTCGACCCGGACGTTGCGGACGACGGCCGGTTGATGTTCTCGATGGCGACGGAGAAGATGATCCGCGCCGTCGACAGGAATGGGAAAGAGGTATTATTATTTGTTAATATTGCAATAGAAGCAGATGTGTTGTTATCCACTTTTATTGACATGACAGAAAAAAAATTACGTTGAGGTAATTAAAATATTATAATTTATTGGTAATTATTAATTCTATTCACTAAATTGACATTAAAATTTAAGTAAATTAGTAATATATCATTATAAATTGATAAAAATAAAACATGAAGCTACAACTTTTTCAAAACATATTCATCAATTCATTCAAAACCGGTGACGTTGGAGTGGTCACCTCGACTCGTTCCAACACTATAGCTAGGGTTGTCAGCAACACCTGCAACCTGCACCAGCAAGTAGGGAAGTGGCGCCCATGCTTTTTAACTGGCTCTCTAACACGGTAAAAAAAAACCTCGAACTTTTTACGTAATCGAGCTCAAGAAACAAAAGAAAGAAGCTGCTATGGCCACATCAATTGGTCTGAAGCATCATGATCAGAAGTTGGATAACAAAGTATTGAGGGAATTAAACGCCTATTGATTTAAAATTATTTTTTTTGTATAAAAAGAATTGCCAAGCATGTCCGAATGACTGTAGTTCTTATAATTCAATTATAACAATAACCCAGAGCATAAATTACAATTGTAAATTATTTTCGTAGCTGTCCTAACTGGCAAAGCATTATTATTTATAACATATAATTTAAAACAAATAATTGATGAATTTTGAATTTCATAGGGAACTTTTTAGTGAATACATCCCATCAGCCCGTGTCATGCCCATCGGTCGACATATGTTTATATGTATAGCCTCTGGTACAGTACAGAACAATAACTAGTGGTAACTTCGTCAGTAACATTATACTTCAGATACATGTCAGCACGAGAATGAATTGTCTGAGTGGGATGTGGCAGTCTTCAAGAGGAGAGGAATAGGTTTTTATAAGTTAGTGCGTTCAACATCTTACGAGTTCATCACCACTTACTAATAGGTGGGATTGTTGTTAAGCATTAAATTATTTTATGTAAAATAAAATGTCATGAAAGGTGTCGGACGACGGCGTATTGTCGACGTGGTTCGATATACTGTCGAACGGCAGTGTGGTGGTCGCGCGACCGCTGGACCGCGGTCACGCCGCCGTGGTGACGCTGCCGGTGGCCGTCACCGACACGTCCGCGCCCACGCTGCAGCGGACCGATGGTGAGATTTAAAGATTAACTGTACCGCATTCGTTCCCTCTGCAGACATGTCCGCGCAAACGAAGGTAAGACGCGATATCAAACATCTATCATAAATATCCGATCCTGGACGGGAAAACACGTTGATTCACTACCAATTGAGCTTTAAGTTTCAACATTGCGTGTATTTTATTACAGTATATCGGCAACCTTCCATGTACACCAATCCGAAACAGTCAAAGACGAAAAATACTACAATAGCTGAGGTTTATATAAAGACGCATCGTTCAGTGTGATTTCCGTGCAGGTGAACTGATAATAAACATCGTGGACGTGAATCGGTACGCGCCTGTGTTCGGCCAGCCGTCGTACC
>PDGT01000058.1:199185-225513 GCA_003671415.1 Megathymus violae | reverse complement strand
GCAGCCGACGGGCACGCTGCTCAACACGTACACCGCGACCGACCGCGAGACGCCCGTCGCCGCCGTCGTCATCTCGCCGCCGAGCCCCTACTTCGCCATCGACAACGTCACCGGTATTTCCCCGACTATTTATTGAGTCACGAATGTTATTTGAAATCGATTTGATTTTTGATTCGATACTCTCTGTTGAAATTCGATGTTTAAAACATAACGTTTTTGATTCGAGTGCCTAACTCGATCAATGGTTCGAAATTCGTAACTGTTATAAGTTTTTAAAAATTTACTAAATTCATTATTTGTCTGTATTTATGATTTTAGATCTAATTAATGTTTATTGGCTTTGTCGTTATACGATTTGAACTAGATTTGGTCTTTTATTTAATCTTGTCCTCGATTAGTTTTTGATTTTCAAATTAAGATTGTACTGCATTTGAATATTAATCCAGACGTTATAGAAAGTTTAAAATACCATTAATTGTTTTTTTACACTTTATTCTGTTGCACCTAGTTCTCGATCGAAGTTAGTTCCCCATTGTGCCACCACTCTGTGGCGCGCTATACCATCTATAGGACTCGATTCGATTCAGGAGACGACTTTTGATGCATTTACCAATGGTCATTGTTACATCAGGCGAAGTACGAACAACCCAGCGCATCGACTACGAAAAGGTTCATTCCATCAACTTCACACTGGTGGCGATCGACTCGGGAGTGCCGCAGTTGAGCGCCAGCGCCGCCGTGGTGGTGCTAGTGACCAACGTCAACGACGAGGAGCCGGTGTGGCCGGTGTCGGCGTACGAAGCTACTGTGGAGGAGCACGCGGCGCCAGGCACCGGTGTCGTGACGGCCAGCGCGGTTGACGGAGATGAAGGTAAATGTTGACCTGAAATAAATTTACATGATTATTTATGCACTCGAAAATCAGCCTCCTGTTCAAAAATTCTAGTAGGTAACTTGCACCTACAGACGTAAGGTGAAGACGACTTACCATTGGGTGGTCCGTCTGCTACTGGATGTTATTGACGTAAAAATAGTATATTTTTGGATCAGAAAAGAAGATCAGAAAAAAACAATTTTACTAACAGATAAATTGATTTTTAATCACAATTTTAACATAAGGCAAAAATTATCAAATGGAACTTAAATTAAATGGAACTTTCGAGAATACACTAGGAACAATCCACAACGCTAGATAAGCAATTATAAGCACTCACAAACAGAAATCACACCGATATAGCGACCAGCATAACTTTCGCACGCGAAGGAATGAAGAGAAGTTCCTCCTCTCGTCGTCATGGTTCGACTTATATAGAAGTTACCCTCACTCTGCCTACTACTAGTGTTTAATTCCCTACAATATATAAATGAATAAACAAACGCTGACACATTCACAACACTTCAGCGTCTGCCGGCCGCATGTACTGTACGCACGGTTAGCAGTGACATCCAAAACAACCGAAGACCGAGAGAAGGGTCGTACATATTAAAGAAATGACAGTTCCGGAATCAAACTTCACGTCGTTCAACAAGCAGAAGTACAAGTCGATCTAGATGGTTGTCATTATTATGACCCGACCCGTAACATTTCCACTGGGCTCGGGTTTCCTATCACAGGCTGTCAGGGTCCAAAACTGTGCAACGCTACCACAAAAATCCACCATAATCGGGACGGGATCTGAAAATAATGGAATTAACTATAAAACGAAGTATAACATAGTTGTCCATATTACATAGACAGTATTTTATGGAAATAAATATATCTTCTTTTAAGGAGCAGACATATAAGCGGACCAACTGTGGTTTGTCACAGGGGGTTGTCAATCAATAGTTTAAGCTGTGATCGTATTCCCCAGGTGAATACGGCGAAGTCCAGTACAGTCTGTCTGGCGACCAGGCTTCAATGTTCGACATCGACCCGGCGTCGGGCGTGGTCACGGTGGGCCACGGCGTCGTCGACAGAGAGGTCGCCGCTGACGTCTGGCTGCGAGTCAACGCCGCGGACAACGCACCGCCACACATTAGAAAGACCACGAGCGTGCCGGTAAATACTTTCTACTGTTAACATTAATATAATAGAATGTCCTATGGTAACTTTAGTTAAAAAATATGTACGAGTAAGTATTTTTTTAATGTAACACATGTTTAAAAATGTCTTCAGGGCAGTGATGTTTGTATGAACACAAAGTAAAATTGGCATCAGTTGTTAAAAAAAAATACAGCGAAAGAAATAGCAGAATTTGTTAGAAATAATAAAATTTTGTAAAAGTACTGTAGGTACATATATTTTAATTATAAGATCTTAATGCTATTTAGTAATTAATATAATTAATGGCCAGGACGCCTGGAAAAAACACTCCCGAAATTTTATAATTGCCATAATATGTTGTTTTCAAAGATGTGCTGAGGTGTGCCTTTCGCTATTTCTTTTCCTCAATGTTAAAGCACATTTTTGAAACGGAAGTAGATTGTACGTCTGTCTTTCTTCTTCTTATTATATTTAATAACGTCTATTTATATTAAAAAAAAATCTATTATGACCATTCACTGCTGAATTTTCGGATGTGCTTAATATACAGACGAACTGCAGGCACAAGCTATAGACTTCCACTAAATATTCTAAAACTTTTACTCCTCAGCTCCACATAAAGGTTTTGGACATCAACGACAACGCTCCCGTGTTCAGCCAGAAGGTGTACAAGGGCACCATAGCGGAGAACCTGCAACTGAACCCACCCGCCGCCATCCTGCAGGTGCTGGCCGAAGACAAGGATGAAGGCGTCCACGGGAAGGTCCTGTACCGGATCCTGGAGCAGAGCGTGCCCGGTGAGTGTCGAGGCACAGTCTTTGTACGATAACCGTTAAGTGAAAGTATAGTCTGTGCCTGCGTTGTGGAAGGCGGGCGCGAGTGGTCGGCTCGCAGTGTAAACGGTGTCTCGAGCGACCCGCGTTCGTAGAACAGAGATCCCTCGCTTTGTAACGGCTGTATTGTGCAGTAAATGCGTTATACGAAAATATTATTGTAGGGACCGACTCGGCGATTGGCTTCCAACCTTCTGCAGGTGGTCCACTGAAACGTCGGCCAGTCTCCGTACAACCGCGGCACGGTTACACACGTCTCACACACGTCGTGTCGTATTCATACTTATTTCTGATACAGATATTACAAAAACTGTTATTATGGTATTTAATAAATGTCTATTCTATGTGATTGTACTGTAAGTAAATTAATTTACAACATCCCACACCCCACAGAATAGGGGATCAAAAAAAATGTATTGTTTAATAGTTTTATATAAACATGAGACTGTTGTAAAAAGTCAAAAATGTTGTCTTTTGTATTTCTATAAAAATCATACTTCTGAGTGTGAAGCCCCTGGCAAATTTAATTATGAGAACTGAATGAATTTTAACACCTACAAAAAACAGAGCGAATGTATATATAGACAGATTTGTGACCGTTATTATTGCTTACACGTTGTTCCAGGAGTGTTCACCGTGGACCCGACCAGCGGTATCATCTACCCGGCGCAGGCTGTGGTCGGCAACACCACGTACCACCTGACGGTGGCGGCCACCGACGGCGCGGGCGGCGGCCGCCACACGGACACGGCCAA
Source organism: Megathymus violae (assembly GCA_003671415.1). Taxonomy (NCBI): domain Eukaryota; kingdom Metazoa; phylum Arthropoda; class Insecta; order Lepidoptera; family Hesperiidae; genus Megathymus; species Megathymus violae. The sequence goes on along the minus strand of PDGT01000058.1, from coordinate 221,899 downwards.
GGTGGACATATCCGTGCTGAGCGTCAACAAACACAACCCCGTGCTCGTGCAGCCGCCGCCCGGGCAGAGGCAGCTCGAGATACCGGAGGTGACCTACCCGACTTGGTTGACGTATACGTATAAGTTCATCGGGCTCGGCTTCGGCCCGACGAAATAAACGTAAGCAACGTTTAAGAGACAAGCTGAAAACGATATCTAATATGAGTTCCTTAGCAAAACAAATCATAGATTGGAGGAATTTAACAAATGTGAGTTTCTTTTTGTTTAATAGAACATGAAGTTTAGTAGAGTAACAAAGCTTACAAAGCAATTATTTGTTTTTGTCGCCAATTTAATTCGATTAGAAAATACAATATTGAGACAAAGTAAAAGGAACAGTAGGTTTGAAATTTGGAAAGTTTGTTAGGGACATAAAGTCATTGTAACGGTCTTTCGCTTCGTAGATTCAAAACGTAAAACTCCTCTCAATATTTAATTCAATCAAATAAACAATAAAAAAAAATCCAACATCTTTATATTTATTTGAGGTTTCGTTATTTACATTGTTATAATAATACATTAATTCGTTAACAGAACGCAGCCCAAGCTGACTATCTGATAACGACGATCAAAGCGACGGACGAGGACACCGGCGACAACGGACGCGTGTCCTACTACCTGAAGGTGGACAACCGGAACGTGGGCGAGACGCCGGAGTTCAGCCTGGACCGGGACACCGGCGAGCTCAGGACGAAGACCTTTCTGGACAGAGAGCACAAGGCCGAGTATCAGGTATACCAGCTTAGATAAATTACGATCTTTACTTACTGTCTTATTATGACAAACGAGTTGACGTTGATCTGACTTTTATGAGATGTGCTGAGGAGTTTCTTTTGCCGTTTCTTCTCCTCAATCTTAAAGCACCATTTCTAAACGGAAAATAGGAAAGTAGAAGCGTGAAATGACGTGCTTAAGTGTTTTTATAGAATACTTAAATTATCAAATGATTTTGAATTTGAATTTTAATTATTCACCGTTCCTTATGGGCATCCAGAAAGTCTAATTATCGACGCGTTGCCGATCCTGAATTATGTTCGAACGAGAACTGGCTCTCCAACGAGAAAACGAGGTAGGTGAAAAACTAACAATATGCCCAAGTACGAACGGGAATAAATTGGGTGGTAAAAATCCCAGCCACTGCAAACAAAACGAACACGCTTTATAGGCTCGTCCGTTGGCCAGCACAAGGCCAGGAGGTCGACATAAACTTACTGTTTATTCGCCTCGCGTGCATGTGTTGAACAATCTCTTTGATTTCTCTCCTGGTGTCTTCGACCTAATCTATGTGTGATATTCCAGCTGGTGATAGCGGCCGTGGACAACGGCACTCCGGCTCAGTTCGAAACGCTGCGACTGTTGTCGGTGGTGCTTGCCGACGATGACGACAACGCACCCCGGTTCCCCCGCAGATATCACCAGTTCTCCGTGAAGGAGAACCTCCCTGCCGGGATCATTGTTGGTGAGGAAATTACATTTTATATCATAACATTAATAGTAATATAAAGTTATTGTTTAGTTATTAATGGATCTCAGCGATCGGCACTTTTGATGTTTTTCGTGTTTCGTCAAAAAAATATCACTTAAATGAAAAAAAAAAGTAAATTAAATGACAATATTATTTTCATTTTATAGATATTAATACATCTCTAAATTATATAACGGATTACGTCGTTGTTTAGTTGGATAAGTCCAAAATTAGTTGGATGAGTCCGACTAAATAACGACTTTAGCAAACCGTTGCATGCCTTTAGAAGATGTATTCGGATGTTATTAGATGATATCTTTCAGTGCTCAAACATTAATCCATTCTAAATAAATATACATTAACACAGAAGTACTGTCTGTGTCGCGGGTAATATATATTTATAAACATATATAACTCGAAAGTCACGCCCAGTCTTCGGTTTTCATCATTATCGTGATAAAGCAACCATTGTCATTTTGGGACCGACAAATCTGTTGATCGTTCGGTTGGCCACAAATCCCTCCAATAACCCGCATTGGAGTTACGTGTGGGAGTATTCTTTAGAGCTCAATGAAACAGACCCATAGAGACGGTTTGTCGGTAACGGTGAATGCTATCACGGTACTCTCGTTGCAGGCACAGTGAAGGCCATCGATAAGGACTCCGGTGAGAACGGCAGGGTGTACTACCACATGCTGGAGGGAAATCAGGAAGGCGCGTTCACGCTGGACAGGACGCAGGGGATTATCAGAGCCAATATCAGCTTCGATAGGTAACGTAACATTGTTTTTGTATGTCATTTACTAGTTGGTAAACGAGCGCACTGGAAACCAGGAGTGTCGTCGATGCGAAGCTGCGGGCGGTCGAGTAGCTTCGACAACATTGTTACCGAAGCATGTAAAAAAGCATTTCGGGGGTTAATTTTAAATCAAATACTGACTAAGAATGTGACCCGCATGCACGAGAATGGAATTCGACCTTCATAAGAAAGAACCTGACGATATAGTCGTCTCTTGATGAGCAGGGTCCATCAAAAATAAGAGAGGCTGGTCATGAAGCCTGTTCCAATCACATACATCCTACATGGTCTTGATGGTTTTTACAGATCCTGATAACAATCACGGTTAGTAAAAACCTTTCGCCTCTTGCTAGGGCCTATGCACTATTATTTATCGATAGATAATATCAACGTCGGAATGTTATAAAACGCGCCAATGTAATTATCTTGCCTTTAGAGAAAAACAGGACGAATATTCGATGACTGTGTACGCGAGCAACGATCCGATATTGGAGCACGCAGCCTCCATTTTGAACTTCATAGACAACAGCACGGACAGTCAAGACGTGGGCTTCACCGTGGTCCAGATCAAGGTGCTCGACGAAAATGACAACGAACCCAAGTTCCAGGAGAGGGTGTATTACGCTGGTGAGAAATTTTCTATTGTCGAACTTTAAAAATTATCTTTTGGTTGGCGAAGGAAAACAACGTGATCCAAGGTGCAGATACCTTAAAATTATTCATAATATTCTCAGTCCTGTAAAGTTTGTTCAACGGACCCTGTGCCGTGACCTTGGGTCGTGATGATATATCACGTCTGTCGACCGAATTAAAAGGATATTCGAAGGAAAAAATAACAAAAAAAACTTTCAGATCCAAAAACAACACAGTTATAAAACAAAACATTAAACAATACAAATTTTTGGACGACAGAAAAATATAAGCCAAATGTTTTACAGTCCGAAACTATTTTCTTACTTTTTTAGCCAGTGCCACAGTCACCTAGTACCACGAAACATTGAACATGACGTAACCGTAACTTCTGGACTCTATTCCTCAGGCATAAAGCACACGGCGCGAGTCAACGAGCCGATCATATCAGTGGTGGCAGACGACCCAGATCTGAACGAGAACGGTACCCTGGTGTACATGGTGGCGGCCTCCAACCTGTACAAGTTCGGTGCTTCGCAGGCCAGTGGCAGCGTGGTTCCGTCTCCGTTCAACATCAGTCAGGATGGTAAGTATGAGGGTCTTCAATCTGTAAGCTGAGCGAGCGGTCTCCGGTTCGATACCAGTGTGGGACAACCATTTATGTTTGTTCTCCGATTACAGGTGTGATGTCATATTTATGCCCTTGCCATTTGCAACTTACGGAATCCTAGTGCGGGGGTGTGTGTGAATATTTACAATTATTATTTTTATTTAAAAATTAATAATTCATGACTGGTAAATGTTCAATTTACGAATTGCAGGTATCCTAATGACAGCTAACTACATGGCGGAGTACAATCAGGACCGGTTCGTGCTCGACATCATCGCGCAGGAGGTGGCGCCGCCCTACAGACAAGCTAAAGCGCAAGTTTATGTAAGTTGTGTTAGTTACGATAACAAAACGTATTATTTATGTTTGTTCCCGTATCAAAGTTTTATCATAAACTAGCATTCACGGTAGGCACGGCGTACCATACACATCGGCTCCCTAGCGACAGTAATATTTTATCGGGCAATAAGAGTGCAATCTTCGTTTCTGTTGCGAGCGAAGTATAATAAATCCGGAGCAGGCAGCGGAATCGAAGTTCAGCCATAAAGTAGTGAATGGTTTTCAATTAAGCGCAAGGTCAGAAACGGATTCGAACACACAAGAGACAAACGGATTGTTCTCTGGTAACACACAAATTTGCGGAAGTATACAACATACACACAACACAATATGTGTCACCGCTTTTGGATTAAAATTTCTTCGCAGAGTTCGACGCGTAACAATTAAATTGCAGTTAATATTTTCAGGCACTAGTTGTAAATTGACTGAAATTTTAAGTGTTACAGAAATTATAAATATAGTAAATTAAGTATACCGAAAATATGTGTTATCATTGTTGTAAACATTTTTAACTTTTACAGAAGGCAATTTTTTTTCTTCATTTTATGACCTATTTTCTTTCAAATGACTGTTTTCTAAAAAAATAAATAATGAAAAGTGATGCATTTTTTTCGTATTCAACATCCAAACCAAATAAATATTGCCATTTTACAAATATAAATATTGCCTTTTTATCTAATCCAGAAAATTGTACATTTCAAACTTGCCTTAACTGAGTGAGTAACCACGAGACATGTCCGTTTTAAGATAAACTAGATGATGTGACCACCCGTCTTGTACAATGGCTACCGTACTGGGCTGACGTGTGAAGAGTACCAGGTTCAAAATGAAAATTTGTATTATGATTTTAAGTTTCTGTTTTCGGTTTGGATGTTTCCATTCTGGGGATTTATATGTATATTGTCCATGGCGTTCCCGACATGGAGAATCCTTATGTGCGGGCTATAAATGTGTGTCCTTATGTATACTATAATTTTTTTTGTCATTGTATCATATATACCCAGCTGAATTATGAATTTTTAGCTGTGGATCATCGACCGTTCCTCGCTCATCCGAATGGTGGTGTCGCGGAGTTGCGCGGCGCCGGTGATGGGGGTTCAAAAGAGGCTGGCCGAAGCTGGTCAGGCGCTCCTCGTGGCCGGCAGACGGCTTCCGCTAGTGCAGGCTGATAGGAGATACGATGATTGGTACGTTTTGGAGTAATAAGTTAACTAATATTAGTAGTATATAATTATAATTTTCAATTTTACGTATATGTCTTCGGTAGTATAGTGGTCAGTATCCCCGCCTGTCACGCGGGAGACCGGGTTTCGATTCCCCGCCGGAGAGGACTTATTTTTTCCTGTTTTTTTCTTTTATAATAAATTTTGGTTTAGATTTTAGATCGAAGCCAACATAATCGTACTATCACACAAGTCTTCGGTAGTATAGTGGTCAGTATCCCCGCCTGTCACGCGGGAGACCGGGGTTCGATTCCCCGCCGGAGAGAATTTTTCCTTTTGTTTATTTCATAAATAATCATCAGATTGAGTTTCTCTTTTTTTAGTGTTATTTTTGTTTGTTACTATGTATTAATTTTATATTTCGAGACCTGCACAATTTAATGTAAATAAAAATATGATTTGAGTTGTAAAGTATTTAGTAAGTTATTGTAATAATATTAACATATTTGAAGACGATGTAAAAAATTGTGAAATAGTGTATTTTTTTTAAATAAATATGCCATATGTCAATATATATAGAAAGATGAATAGACGTCGTGAGAGATGTGGCATTGACTATTACATAAAGATCACGGCTGTTCTGCCGAGAAACAACTAATGAATCTAACTTCCTCTGACTACTTTTAACCAAGAATGTTGTAAAAGTTATTCATTAATCTCACAGACACACTCATGACATAACCATATAGTACATTGCGACCGTGGCCATGGCATTATCGACACTGTTGCGAGCGACGTTGTTTCCAGGTGCGAGATCCACCTGCACGCGGTGGACCCCGCCACGCTGCAAGTGCTGCCCGTGGGCCGCGTGCTGGAGACGATCGACTCGAAGTACGACGAGCTCAAGGAAGTCTACCAGGAGTTCGGCGTTGAAACACTTATAGCTGCCAGCGCCACCTCGAAAGGTAACTTACAGGGTGTCAGGTGGAAAAGATACGAGTTGACTAAAGATATCTCGAAAGTAGTCGATTTATCTAGAAAATCCATCCCGGAAATCTGTGTCAATAGTACATTCCCCTACGTGACTTTTATATGTAACAAACGAGCGAAAGCGTCACTTTAAGATGAAAGGAAGTCCACCGCAACCGTTGGACGTGGGTGACAACAGAGGCGTCGGTTACTTATTGTCGGTCAAGGTGTAAGCGGATCTTTGGTACACTGCATTGAAACGTTTTTAATAAGGCCATGAAAGATCCGCCTAACAGAAATTTTGTGGATACTTAACGGGATGGTGCAAAGGCCAACGACCACCAACAGATGGGATGTAAGACAGTGTGTGGATCCAGCAGGGTGCATCGTGAACTTGAGTCGAGCCGACCCGCCCTAGCACACGAGAAGCCCTTACACGTACTTAAGTTTTGTAACTTATTATATCAAGGAGGACATTTTCAAATCAGCTGTTTTTTTCTTTGTAGTTTGTGTGATTTTTTGATAATTTATTTTCTATTATAACTGTTTCAACATTTCCTCACCGCTTAATCCAAGCTGGTATGAGATATAAAAATTGTGTCTAGTACACCTTTAGTTCTAGTTTGAGTTTCCTCGTACTGCTTACCACCACGGACAAAGCAAAGTCATCATCATCATTATCACCAGCAGCAGCAGCAGCAACAGCAGCAGAAGCAGCAGCAACAGCAGCAGCAACAGCAGCAGCAGCAGCAACAGCAGCAGCAGCAGCAGTTCAGTTGTAATGAATGTTATTTGATTAACCGATATAAACGACACCGTTCCGCCCCCAGCTCCGGATGGCTTCGACCCGGCGCTGGCGGCGCTGGTCGCGCTGCTGATCGTGCTGTTCACCGGCATCGTCACCTTCATCGTCGTCTGCGCCTGCCTCAAGCACTGGTAATATCTTCGTACCGTCAACTAGTCGCACCTTGTTCCTTGAACGAGTATCTGCCACCCGTCTCCGTCGTTGACGTCAGGTGGTCTCGTGTTTCGACGGTGAACTAAATAGTGCCAATTATATGCTTAGCATGCGTCCAAGGTGTATATCGAAACTCGGTACGGGACAGTTCTTCTGAAATGTTTTTTTACACGATCAATCCATCCGTTCTGCTCCGCCCCACCCAGGGTGATACCCCCGCCGTCCCTCCAGTCGTCGAAGGGCGACAGCCTGGCGCGGCGCCGCATCCTGGAGGAGCTGAGCACGACCGAGAATCCGCTGTGGCTGGAGAGCAAGCTGCGACCGTACGAGGAACAGGAGCTCACCATGAACGTGTTCGGAGACCAGCTCGACCAGACCGGCGACCAGCCCGCGGTGAGGGTCGTTGAGGTTTCGTGAAACTGACGATGGCGATGCGATGAGGATTTTCTATGAGGTCTATTTTAATGTGAAATGGTAGTCTAATAGATTGAACTACGACATCAGTAACTCGTTATATATCAGTAGTTTGATAGCCTCATGGTTTTGACATGTTTTTGAATGGGGGTCGCCGTTCTAATCCTGCACTCGTAGAAATTAGTTACCCTTGTTTCGGTGATAGGAAACTTTGACCGTACCCTTCGACTTTCCAATGAAAAGAACACGATTTAATAAATTCGGTTGTATCGCTGCCAGGGTGACAACACGTACGCGACTATCCAGGGCAGTCGCGCCACGGAGCGGTTCGGAGACTATGCCACGCTTGGCGGGGAAGAACCCACACCTCTCGAGGCGGCTCTAGGATTTCAGGTATAATCGGACATTACCAAACTAATTAAATAGCGATTGTGTAGCTCAGTTAGTCCCGGGTTCGTGTCCCGGCTGGGAAAGGTAATTATGTAAGAGACAAATGTTTGTTCTCGTGTCGTCCATGCCACCGGCGGCACAGAATTATATTGCGCGGGTGTGACTATTATGAACGTTTATTTATTTATCTTTAATGCACGCCTACATCTGTTAATTTTAACAAAAACGGACGGCTTTCAGTCGTTTACAATTAATTTAATAAAATAACTAAAATAATTTGTATAAAAAAAAATCACTTGTTTCCAACATCGTAATATCTCATATGGGTATTTTTTTATTTGTTTAATTGTCATTCATCTTCCTTTAGCAAGGCTAACAGTGCAGTTCTCCGTCGGAATCCATTTTGTTAATAATACATTGAACCGTACGCCGATCAACATGCGACGATTGAAGCAAAAGACGAGAAACAGATTAATTTCGCAAACTGTCAAAATAATCAATTTAAAAGAATGACGTCAACGTTAGTGCCATCATAGACCGAGCGATTGAGCGTTGCTCAAGGTGTCCCGCAGTCTTTTCACATGTTAACTAATATTTGTGTGTCCCCAGGGTAGCACGTTCAAGCCGCCGTCGCCGAACACGCCGGAGCCCCCGCCGCGACCCACCGCCGGGCTGGGGCCTCTATGATGGTCGTGTAAGGCTATCCACGATTACATTGTCCGGTCTGCACTTGCAGACGTGGAGTCAGATGTTCGCCGACTCATACCGTTGTCCAATCAGTCGTCAATCGATATTGTACATATATTTGGTCTTTTCGTTGAAAAAAACTATAGTTTTTTTTTTTAATAAATAACCCACAAACGAGCATTTGAACCACCTGATGGTACGTGGTCATCATTGCCCATGGATATTGGTAACAATAAAGGTATCACTGGTGCGTTGTCGGCCAGGAAATAAGAAGAAATAAAGATGGCACTGGTTCTCAAGCTCCCAGCCGAAACACGACGAGTCGTTTGGCGGCTGACTCGAGCGGAGGGTGGTAGCTAGCCAGGCAGGCTTCACGGAATGACTTAATAACAATATTGATCAGTTGAAGTGAAGTTTACTATCTTTACAAACATCAGAACAAGGTATTCCATTGATTTTATTTTACGTTAACTAAAATTTTGTTTTGCAGGTGAATCTTTTACGTGATTGAAAACGATTGGATCTACGGACCATGTAAATAAAGTTCAAATAGTGTAGTGCATGTTGACAACGTGTTATGTGCGCCGACGGCCGCTAGTGTTCACGGAGACACTCCGGTGAACTCTGGTAACATTAAAAATAATTGTGTCTAAACTAATAGTGAACGTGATTTTAGTGTTTAACGGTCGAGTGGGAAGACTACATCCTGTGTTTTGGGACGTTTGTGTACGTGCGTGCCTTGGAAAACTTCGATAGCGTGTTTCAGGATTACCGTAGCGCCATCTGTTATCGCGTAGTAATAACTCGATAGCATGATGGTTTTAATATTTGTTATAATACGTTGGCAACGTCCATTTATTTTGTGTATGCGTTGAATAAAAACTGTAGTAGTTATCGATTAAAGTAATTTAGAATATAGATGTTTGCCGAGCTTGTCTAAAATTTGAATATTTAAATTTTAATTAGTTATTAGTATCAGACATTACTTTGCGGAAATCAGTTGTATTTAATTAGTATTCAATTATTTTTCTTTTTGGAAATTAGTTGTAGTTGAGTCTTAAAAATTAACATCATTGACTATGTAAAATGGAATATACAAAAATGCACGATTGCAGATTGCAGTTGTTAATCGTGGAAACCACAGCGAAGGTAAATATATATGATTTATTGAAATGTATTTATATAGACGTAGAAGTGAAACAACAGTTTATATATGAACTACATACTCGGGAGTCCAGAGACGGTGTGAAGCCTGCAACCCGCACTCGGTCAGCGAGGGTGATTATGATGAACTACCTACTTCAGACATTTGTCGGCTCACTATAAACTTGTGTTCTCGTCATTCGCGAAGTCTACGCCATACTCCACCACGTTTCTCCAGTGCGGATGGTGGTCGATCATGGCGGAGTACCGTCATTAAGACTACGATATGTTTTACTGGGAAAAGTTCGATTCGAGCAATGATGTCTTTTATTACATGATGTTTTTATCAAGTTTATAGTGTGAATGCATCTCATATTTATTTGACTTTTGTGGTGAATGGACTATTTGTAAATAAATATCGCAAGTATTAAAAAGAACGTGCGCAAATAATCTGCTAGTCAGAAAATTTCGTATACATATTACAAAATATATTTACATATAATATATTTTATTAGTATTAATATTGTGTTTTGCCATAGTATTATTAACCATATTTGTACAAAGTATTTATTGCAAAATACAAATAAGTACCCAGTACTCGTGTGATGATTTAAATTTGGTGAGCGCCGTATTGCAATCCTTTGTATTTTACTGCTGGCTTTGATTTTAATTTTAAAAGATTTGTACTGCCTTATAAATAGGAAACGTGCAGTTTGTTATATGAAAGTACTACGTAAAGCGTAGTTTAATGGTTTTAAGCATAATTATGTGATCTCCGAATAGAAAATTAAATTCCCAACCGTGGGGTGCAGTAACTACTAATACAGGATGCACCCTTGGTATTCGCGGTGTACCAGGATCACATTGGTTTGATAAAGGTGTGTCTCAACTGATTTTTTATTTCTTGATTCAATTTAAATGTACAATCTCGTTAATGTCTGCCTAAATGTAAATATTTCAATACGCATTTGGTTTTTATTTTTATATTTAATAAAATAGAACAACGAAACATAAATAAATATTTTGTACATCACAATAGTTTTATTTACAAGAACATTGAGTGGCATTCTTTTTGACTGGTCTGTACCCAGCCTCACGAATTCTGATACAGACAGCAAACGAAGATAAACAGAGAGGTCTCCGTCTCAGTCGAGTCTCTAGGGGAGTTTTGGGAAGAACGGTGCAGTGGGAGAAGTGCATTGTTTTACAATAAAATAAGTTAACTCCGCAAACAACATCATATCATATGCTTATTACCAATGTAAGTAATTTTCGCTGAAAAATTATAATTTGACTGCAGCGTCACTTGTGAGATTTAAGTACAACTATTCTCCTTAAAAACAATTGTACGAATATGATACCGTTCCGAAGATACATAATCATTAACACAGCGATTGTTATTGATGGTGTTTCCACCCCACAGGTTATTTTGCTGACTAATTACCTTTACTCTCTACTCCCGTGTTAATTCTATTATAGCATGTATTAAGTGTAACCATGACTTTTCTATCCGAGTCCAGAAAATGTGAAAGGCTCCTTTTTAGACATTCTTCTAAATCCCACAACGCTCGGTTTATTTGCAGAAATACCTCCTCCATCGCTTCTAACTTCAGAATGATCAACCTCTGCAATACCACGTCGTAGTTATCTCGTTTTACCTGAAAGATGGACCTAGTAAAAGTGATGATAGGTTTATACACTCACAGGAGGAGAGAGGCGACTTAAATACCTGGCATGCCTAACTGTTTAGTAAATTAGCTATGTCGAAGTTCTCGGTCTGAAGTTAGGTAAGGATCAATGAAGACGGGATGAGGAAAGTCCAGCTCCATTCTGACCTCGAGAAGAGTTCTCAAAATGGCTTAATCACCGTTGGAATTGCGGAAGAATGCGAGAACCAACGAGTGCCCGTAATCCTGGCCAGGGGTGACGACGAGCAACACCTGTGATGGTTTTAGTCGGAGGGAGTTCGGCACAACCTCACTATGGCCTGCAAGGTATCCATTATGGATTTCCCCACGTAAAAAAGAGTGTAAGGGAGTCCATCCATCCTTGACTTCAAGCCATCTCCCCCATGGTGCATGCTTGGTGGTTAAATTTTTTATTGCCTGACCATCTACCCTCCTAAAAACAACTTAGAAATATTTTGTCTGCAATTTAGGGTAAAAAAAACATAAGACATTCGGAGTTGTCACGAACCGTTGTCCTATCGTAACTAAAATAGATCTGTGCGCACTAATGAGTTAAAATGCATTCATTTATCGGGCTTTACAAGGAGCAAACTAAGTACTTACATATTCAACTAAGCAAAGAGAAGCAGCGTCTTGGTCGTCTGGATTGTCCCTGGTGCACGTGTTGGATAAATATCTATAGCTTTTGCGCCACTTCCGGATCTGCAACGACAAATCCACTTGAAAAGTTTTTTCATAAAATCTTACATAATTTGTTTGAAGCTAATAATGTGTTCGCGGACAAATGTTTTGTGAAAATTATCCGGTATATAAATAATCTTCATAATGTTCTAACGGTGGGAGAAATCAAATTTTAGGCATAAAGTTGGCTTTGGTGGATCACTTAAACATCAACCCTTTTACAAAATGATCCACACAGATCCACTGTGCAACACGGGATCAATAACGTTTATAACAATTCTGGTTATCATACAATTAAAAACGGTTGCTGTAACGAAGTGATTTCAAAATGGGTCTTCTGTTGAAGAAAGCGGGTCCCAATCCTGAATGATTTGGCGATAATAATGTATGAAAGGCTGTCAATTTTTTGCCTATATGATAGTCTTATAAGATCACGTAAGGCTGTAGAATATCATAGCTCAAACTGTTCAGAGAGAATACTTGAGTTTAGCAAAGTACCCGTTCCATACTTCATGATCATATGCAGGCTAGATCTGTAAGTACTACAAGAAGATTGTAAGCAGCCGATTTTGCTATAACATCATCAACGATCCCTTAGCACATGTCTAACTCATAATAATCTTACAAATAGTACCTCCTTCTCCAACTGATGTACTGCTTGCACCTTCCTTGCGTCTGCTGAATTCGCAGTCTTCAAGCATTCAGTTTCATTGTCCAGATACGAAGTCTTACATTTATCAATTTCATTTTGGTGTATAGATATGCAGTCTTTCCACTAAAATAAAATTCCTATAAAATTATTCTTCAAAACATTTAATATTTCTGGTAATTGGTTCAACTGGATAGACGCAGTGTCCTCATAAAGTAATTGAAATTGCAACAATATGTATTTTCTTACGGTAATCATACTCTGGATATAATAAACGTTCCTGCCTCCTTCTGTAAACATATGATTTTGCCTTTCGTACTACGGGTATCCATGGGCGGCGGTGACTATTTCCCATTAAATTATTTCAGAAGGTAGAATATTAGCTTTTAAATAAAACTAATATGGTTTATTGTCACTTAAAAAAGATATAGCTATTGCAGAAATATGATTTAGCTTTATAATATAATCCTTAATAGGTATAACAAGTTTATGTCAGTTGGTAATTTTCAAAGCGTGTTTTAAATTTAACAGCTTTGTTTACGTTATTACAAAAGCGTGTAAGTTATTTTAACATTAAATAATTTAATTATTGCCTTAGGATTCGTTTTCTTCCCTCTAAAGCTGCGCTCTAGATGTCGCGTCATGTCCAGGAGGTAGTGCGAAGTAATGTTGACTTGCTTCACATGGAATTCAGTGGTCCAGGTGTTTAGCAACGCCCGGTCATTTTTATCCAGGCTGAGAGATGCGTTGATGTAGTTTTCATAAGCGAACAGTAGCTCGCCAACATTGTCTGTTGATAGCTAAAATTCAAACTGATTTAACAGACTCCAAGTGCGGAGGATAAAATATGCATTATTGTTGCAATGTTTTACCTATGTATATAACATAAGATATTTCGTTCACTGGTCTATACTAATCATCAATTTAATTAATAATTAGAAAAATAGTTATTTTAGTGTTTCTGTGACTTACCTATTATTTGTGTCTACTCTTTATTTGTAGCAGTGAACTTTTATATGTGTAGCGACTTGTGCAGAAGAAGACATGATGATCTACCGAATGTAAGGCGAGATTGAATCCCGATAGGTCAAAATATTAGATTAATGTATAAACTTACTTGTTTACTAGTCGCAGTTCTAAATAGGGTGGCTGCGCCGAGAATGGTCCAACATAGCAGTAACATTTTCTCAAGGCGTCACTACAAGTGAAACGTCCGATTACTACTTTTATTGATTATCTCTGACTCGGATGTATTAAATACTTAGATAGATATTTCAAAGCCCTGATCTAGTGTCAAGATTAATGTACAGATAGCAAAAAAAAAATCCCCTACCGAATACATTTTAGTTCGTAGAAACTAATAGGTGCCTATATAGTATTGGGAAAAATAATATAGATATATGTTGGCAGTACGATCATATATATGTATGTAAGTAGGCGTCAATGTCAGTCACTGGTTCACTAACTTTTGACGAAATTTCAAACACTATTTGGAATACAGCAATGAGAATCATTGCCATGTTTCTTCTACAATCTTGTAATTATTACAAAAGTTCTCACGCGCTAATTATATTTACATGTCATTAAACTATTTCAAAGTGCAAATTAAAGAGCTCCATTTGTTGCTTCTATATTACTTTCATTATTTTTTTTACAACATAACTCATATTCCTTAGTAATAAGAACACTTTATCCGTCATCCTTCTTCACACCTTATCTTTGCCCTGATTTGTCTTTGAAGTGGTTTCTGGCGATAACATGGAATATAGTTATTTCTTATGCTGTTTCTTTCTTTATTATGTTTTCGCACAAAATAAACAATTTTGAATTGTAATTGTTTTGGAGTGAATAGTTTTACAGTAACTGCAACTAAATAAATGAATAAATGTTCACGCTGTTTGCATTCGCTCTGTACTTATTTACTAGATTATGATAACCTGGTGCTCTGTCGTATCGCTTGCCAGTTGACAGATAGTCCTGTGTTTGTGTGTTCTGTGGAGAGGAACATGGATTAATTAATTCTTAGGGTTAGGGTTAAGTTGACACACCGTTTAATTACTGGAACGTCAGCAGCGATAATTATCTTCCAAAAGGATTTTTAAAAATACAACTCTTGAGAGGTTGAAATGGGGTGAAACATTTGTTCCGTATTGGGGCGGCACCCTCCCCAAATCCCGCGCCGGGAGAACAGGGTGTCATAAGAGGCGACAGAAGCCAGCCTGCTTCGTGGTAGGGTTTCGTGTAAAAATTATATTATTAGTATTATTATTAAGTCATTAATATTATGACAGAAGTAATAATAAATACCATATATTCGGTTCTAGAAGGTGATGAAGTTTATATGATAAAAAATAATTTAATTCGCTGTTGCCTAATTGTGTTGTACACAATATACAGGCATCAGAGGGTAATCTATACTAATAATAAAACTGTAACAAGGTCATAACTCTACGTGTAATATTTTTTAAAAATTTTAATTAAGGAAGACTTTGTTATCGATAAATCTATACGACTGATCAGATTTGAATGATACTTTTAAGTAGCTTATATTAGTATCTAGGATACTTTTAAACCCGCGAAATGGATCTGTTCCGCGAGATATGAAATAAAGATTAATATGGATGTTCTTATAAGAGGGCAGTAAATAAAATTTTGACTATCTGGCTGCAGCTGTTATAATAAATTAATTTAGTTCTTAATTATTATTTTATGTTTTTTAATTAACAGCGATAGCGAGTTACTTGTTACAC
This sequence comes from Megathymus violae, assembly GCA_003671415.1. NCBI lineage: Eukaryota > Metazoa > Arthropoda > Insecta > Lepidoptera > Hesperiidae > Megathymus > Megathymus violae. The sequence continues at coordinate 206,525 of PDGT01000058.1, read as the reverse complement.
TTTTAAATAGATCGTAATCTAATGTTACTTTACATTTAAAAAATCTTATTTTTGACTTTTGAACCGCTATAACTTAGCTAAAAACATTTAATTTCAACCCATAGTTAATATATTCAATATGCGTCAAAGAAAATCTTCTGTTTCTTGAAAATAAATAGATTTTGCAGGTGATTTCTTTCGCAAGTACTTAACAACGGCCGTCCAATGCGTCCATATTAGTTAGAGAGTACTATACTGCGAAATACAGAGGTCCTGTTATTTTAATGGCGCCTATAGCAGTTGTTCTACTGATTTTTTTTTCGAATAGTATAAATCGTGTCAAAATGGTTTTAATGTTATTTGCAACAAGTTTGAACAAATAAATACACACAGATAAACAAGTCCAGGACGATAAGTTAAAAAATTAAAAATTAAATTAAAAAATTAAATTAAAATTAAAAAATTAAAAATAACATACCCACGTGTGTTTTAGGGCTACAATATAATAGACGAACATCTGTCAGACATGCGACTACATGACGACCACGGCCGCTCTGTCAATAGTGAAATGATTGAGAAGAACAGAAGACTACAATACAACCAGTATATTTAATGTACTTAAATAATTAAATACTGACTCATACACACAATTTCATAATGGTTTAGACACAAGGAAGATTAAAACATAAAACATTTGTGTTAAAAGTTTATTATACAAACATTCATTAGATCATTGCAATAACATTAACAACATTTTTATAAGGTACTATAAAATCTTTTAATTGTAATTTGAATTTAAACTAACGTTTAAATTGATTAGTTGTTGATAAAATAATTTAACATAAATTATATTAATATCTATCACAGTGGCACTAAGTACAAATTAGAAAAAATAGCAATCATATGAAATCAAACATAATTTTTCACGCCAATTATAGGAGCTGTTTAACTGAAATATTTAAGTTTTAAATAACCCTAATAAATATAAAAAGAACCAAATATTGTTGCATACTTGTAAAATGAAATTCATAATACTTTTTTTTCTAACATCAAATATTATTTTTAAGGTTTTTGTTAAAATACGTAATATGAACACTAGAGAAAACATTAGATTATAAACTCGTTCATAAATTTTAAAATTGAAAAAAAATTGTATAACAACAATGATAACTATGCGGTGCCAGATACGTTCCTTGAACCACCCCTGTGCGATCTTTCATCACAATAGATACATACAATAAATAAACCATTCTTAATAAATAAATTTGCACATTGAAACTTATTTTATCCTTCTTAAATATTAATACATTGTGGGCTACCTTGGCTTTTTACAATACTTCGAAATTATGATTTTATCCCACTGCATTAGAATCAAACGCGTTCTAAAAATCCATGGCATTTATTTCTTAGATAGAAAACTTATTATTTTCTTCCTTACATTCATTTATATCCGTGCACATCCGCTTAAATTGTACTATTATTAACAATACCTATATAAAGTACATACTAGTACTTATGGCACCAGAGTTTAAACTACTTCAAAATCTTTTCATACTCTTTCATTTGGTTGATCATCCTGGTAAGGCTCCCGTGCACAACTTAGGAGCTTCGCCACAATAGTTTGGAGTTTCGTGTTGGTGTGCTTGCGTAGATGGTTCAGCTTACGGTAACCGTGAACGACCAGATCAGCGTAGGCCTTGCGAGCGTGCTCGACGTCGTCTCTAACGCGGTTGATCTCGCATTGGGCGAGACGGCGCCAGCGTAACAATTGTCTTGACATACTCTGGAAAAATAGTAAGTTTATGATTTATTGGCTGTAATGTATTATTATGTGTCCGTCTGTTCCTATTTATCAATCCGTCTGTCCATCGCAGCATTAGTCTGGATGTCAGCTGTGTGTGTGTCACGCGGAAACTTTGTAACTTGTATTGTACCTGTACTTGCGCCCAAGGAAAAGGAAATAAAATGTAATGCAGATATCATTAAGAAGTTAGACAGCAAACAGAATTTTGAATGATCTTCTGCAACTGTTTATTGCATAAATGAATATTTGTATTTCATAAAACTATGAAAACCGATCCTTTAAGCAATAAAATGAGATAAACGTAGAGCGTAGGTTTTCTAAAGTGCTGAGAGCTCCAGTTATTAGTCATAAATAAACATACGAGAGGCTGAATAAATTGCCTCATTCGTTTTTTTACTTAGGTGCATAAATAGTTGTTCGTGCACTAATTTCATAAAATCACAGCGTTCTTGAATGTGAATATCAATAAATCATTCCCTTACTTGACACGGGACGCCGCAAGTCTTTGTAGTTCTATCACACCGTCGGAGGTACTCTTCACTCTGCAAACACAATACATAGCAGAATTATTATAATATAATTATTTTAAAACAGTCACAATCAACTATAGATAGGATCGAAAGCAGCGTTGGACCGCGGTAAGAAAACTTTACTAAGAATGATGAGATTCAGACATTCACTTTACTTTTGCTATGCAAGTAATTGTTTTTAAATTTTAAATATTCAAAGCTTAAACCAACAATATTAGAATTTTATGATCACTACAGTGCCTCCCGAGGTACGTTCAATTATATTACATAATCGTAGCGAACGAAAGCCTTTTGGTGATTTAGCTGAGAATCTTGGGTACTTTTTGGCCACCAATCACACCAGCATTCCTTATTGCAGCAGTATATGACGGTAGGATTCAGGCCTTCTGTATTGCTATTGTACGACATTGACACTATCTGCTAATAAATTCAATTGCATTAAATATGGAAATTTCTCTCGATGACGGAGAAGAAGAACGAAAGCAAATGAGAATGGTCGGAGGAGAATGAGGAGTGTACCTTGTTGAGATGCATCCGAAACACGATCATGTGTCCCAGGAGAAACTTGTGGTGCGTCTCCGTGCTGAATGTAGCCGCTTTGTGAGCGTCCAATTCTATCTTCCTCAATTTGGCTTGGAAGGCATAGCGACAATGTTCCTGAAATCAGTAATTTACACAAACAAATGAAACAGATTCTAATTATGTATATTGGTATTATGTTACAGAATACACACTGTTCGGTTAGTGTAACGCAACTATGTTTTATTTCAATGGGCACAGGTATTATACTGGATGATAATATGATGGTATATGTAAGTATACGTACTAACATTGGTACGGCACAGTGTAATAATACTTTGATATCCGTGTTACTTAGGTGGGAATGAAGCATGCGGAGACTTGAGTCCCGTGTTCCATTTCGGGTCAAAGCTAATATTAACGTGACATATAAATAATTTTTCTCGGGTCTTGATTATTTGTAATGTCTCATTTGTATATGTGTAGCACTTAGCAACATAGAGAATTCCAGTGTATATAGGTGAAAGCACGTGAAGTTAAAACTATTGCTGCAAGTCTAGTATGCTTGGAACGGCAAGAAATTTGGTTTCACGTTATTTGCCAGATTCAATTTTTTTTATCGGAGTTGAAGAAAGAAAAGATCACCGGATACACAAAATGGAAAAATTTACGCTTCAGTCGATGCTAACCTTTCCCAGCAATGGTATGCCATGGTCTTATTGACTACGACGTCAGACCTCATTCATTTAAAGAACGTATACTATGCATTTTAAGTCTTTAAAGGAGTATCTTAATAATTCTATATCTCATAAATTGGAAAGAATCGTTGATCGATTGGAATGAATTTGTTAAAACCTTGAATTTACGTCATTACCTTACAATTTGGCAGCAAAACAAACTGTAGTCAATGTCCGAGATGAAATTAACTATAACAGTGCTAACGTCAGAGCTGGAAGCAAAGTATTAAATTAACGAGCCACGGACGTACCTACAAGTCTATTAAATAATATTATATATAGTACATTAGCAATACGACGGATGATCTCATAGAATAGAATGAAATTAAATCGTGGATGGGCATACAGACAGCAATTGACATATATATATTATATATTTGACTAGCGGCTCGCCCCGGCTTCGCACGGGTGTACTTTATCAATAGTTCCCGCAGCGTATGCGATGAAAGAAATTTTTAAGCAAATTTTTTTACAGCTTGGTTCACGTTGCTGAAGTTACGTTAGCAAGGATCCCTTAGTTTTTCTGGTAATAAATATAGCCTATGTTACACTGGAATAATGTAGCATTCTAATGGTGAAAGAAATTTTAAAATCGGTTCAGTAGTTTTTGAGTTTATTCCTTACAAACATAAAAAAATACAAAGCTTTCCTCTTTATCATCTATATTAAAATATATTTGTTATGACTTTAACATGTTGGATTTTGTTATTCTACACCATGTAGAACAGGCTCTGAGTAGAGTTTCAGTTTGACTCTGAGAATTTACACGCTTATATGTCCCAATGACATATTATAAGCGGAGACAACTCGGCTTCTGTGAAAGGTACGTTTTAAGGTTTTAGGTATTTGTGAAAACAAATTTGACGTACAAAATACCATTATTCGGTAACTCAGTCTACTGCCACTAAATACTATATTTAAATATATTAATAGAGACCGAAAGTAAAAATATTACTTTTTTGTACGTCCGTATGTCCGCTGTTGCGACGTCACACAGGTAATACTTAGTACTTTATAACTTTTTATAAATTAAAATTAAGAAAATATATCTATTCCCACAGAATAGCAATAAATAGAACGAAAGTTCTGTTAGAAGGTTAATAAGTAGTATCTTTTTGTTTTTTAATAAATACGTCTGCAATTCATGTAACTAGGCGAACGGGAGATATGAAATGCAATAAACATGAATCGTCCGAAGACATGGCCCGATGTTACAAATACCTTCAGTGTGAAGGTTTTATACGCAAATTTTACGTTGTTCCTGTGCTTTATGCGTCAACAGATCTCTCTGTTATAGAATTTAATGATTAGAATACAGAATTAGATTCGCACCGTATGATATTTTATGTAGATACTCATGTAACTACAAAGCAGACCTGTTTTAATAGTTAGTTACGAGTCGCAGGAGTTCATATTTTTAACTGGAAAATGTTCATGAATAAAAGGCGGAGTACTTGATCCTTGGACGAGGTATATACACCATATTTGTATATACACCATATTGTGCCACTATTATAATCGCCATCTCATCTACAAGACTGCTAAGTAGTTTTTATTTGTCTTAAATAACTCAAGTAATTTCACGTGAGAGTGTGTTACCTCTTTTCATATTATGTACCAGTAAAACCGCCCTCGCATCGCTTCAGAAATAACACCTGCATTGTTTTAGGACTGGGTTTGGATTGTTCTGTGAATTAGATATACATACTGTTACGAAGCTTCTCGAAGGACAGCCGATAAGAGAAAGTCGGCACGTTTACAAAGTTCCTGGAAGGGTGGCCGACCTTATGCATTAGGCAAAAGGGGGGGCGAGATTTGCATACATGAGGGCCGAAATGGGGTTGTTTACCTGACCCGCTACGGTTATGTCGATTTCCCGGAATTATTGTTGTTGTTGTTTATTTCAACGAAAGGCGTGGAAAAATCTGGAAGCCCTGAAATCGATATAAATAGCGGGCAGGGTCGGCCACGGGGCGTTCGGTTTCCGGATACGAAGTGAAGAGTTCTCTCCCTAAGAAGCGAATACCTGCGATCTACGAGTGTAATTGTGATTGTGAAGTGTCTGTGAAGTAAAATAAAGTCTCTGCGGATCCTGATACGTAACAATACATTAATTTATGTCTAAGGATTTGCCATTTGACGGTAAGTGGTCACCGCTCGCCCGTTAACAATTGATATACTAGCCAAGGTGGTGGCTTTCAAATCGCTCATTAACAGCCTTAAGCTTCTTAACGGATACCATGGTAAATTTTTTTAGGAAATTGACTTAACAAAACGGTCATATTAGAATTACATACAATATGGCATGAACAAGTACAATTTATATATCCTTGTTGATCAAAACCTGAATCGTGAACACAAAAAAATCTAAAATATAACGGGTACTCACGATTTTAGTATTTTATATCGATGGAAATATACACATATGTAAAGGTGTTACTTTCATATACGATATGGGATTACGGAAGGGCAGTTAACGAGATGGAATTCCGTCAAAAATCGTGAGTACCCGTTTCATAACAAACATTCACTGTGAGTTAATTTTAACATCACACAACATAAAATCTACAAGATCATCCACTGGCGGCACAGAACAATAAGGCTTTGAAAGGCTAGGAGGCTGTAAACACGGAGAACTGCTGCAGCAAATAATGATGCAACCTTGCATTTTATTATATGTACAGTTGATGACACACGAGAAGCTACGTTAACCATTGTGATTTTTTAAATTTTAAGATAGTCCTGATCATAAACTGGAAATTTAAAGAACGAGTATATATTACATCATAGCCGGTAAACGTAACATGATAATTAATATTTATTTTTAATATTATTGTATATTATTAAATATAGTAAGTGACGAAGACGTTATTGTATTATATTTTAAACATTTCCCAGCACCTCCCATCCGAACTTCCTGACATGTGCATCACTCAGAAAACTACCAGTAGTGTTTTCCGCGCCCGGCGCCCTTTTCACCTATTATCATATGTATGTTATTATTAGTCGTTTTAAGGACGTTATTGTAGATCGATGTCATAGATTTCATATTATTGTATTTAATTGTATTCCGAAATGAAATAATAAGTCACGTTACATAAGCCCTGTGAGAGTCGATGGTTTTATGTTCTAAATATTACTTTGCAATTTTTCATTGTAATTGTGCGTCTCTGTGAAGAACCCTGGCAAAAAGACCTGGAAAAAATCCAGACAGATCAAGATACGCACAAGTCTGTCAAAATCCGAAATCATGGTAAACCTAGGCATAACTAGATAATAACTGAAAATATCTAAGCGACCTTGCACATAGAACTGCCTAGGTTTTTTAGGCGGCGCTTATATGTTTAACGACTGTTACAGTTTTTTTATGAATAGGTATTCATAAATGAACTTTCTATTTCTTTGAATTCTGCGCGTGTGAATACAAATTTTGGGTCAAGGGTCAACACACTATGCTTTATGGTTTCTACCCAACACACTCAACAGTACAGTCTTAAAGCCATAAGACTGTTTTTTTTATTATTTTGACGTTTACAACGCCCATCACCTTATAACGGAATGAATTTATTGTGTGCAGTCATTTTAGGGGTTAATAGTTAAATACATAATTTACATTTCACATTAAGTGCAGCATCTAAGCAGCCTCGCTCATGTCTCAGATAAAAATGGCGAATGAAAACAGCTGTCATTCATGTAATTTAATATGTTACTGTGTTTAATATTCGTAATACATAATATTTTATCTAGACTTAAACTTTCATTATTGATTAA
>PDGT01000058.1:147184-199160 GCA_003671415.1 Megathymus violae | reverse complement strand
TATATGAGTAGATATGGTTTTTTTTTGGTAGCAGCGAGATCGCGTTACGTTAGTCTTGACAGGTGATAATGACAGACTAATGACTGTTCAGTCTGTCAACTTTACGACATTTGTAAGTATTAACGTAAATAAAATATTTAATGCTGTAATAAAATGACAAACATTATATCACGCAATTAATCTACGTTGTCAAGCTCCGATCTATTGAAGGTAATTAAACGGTTAATTAGCAACTCGCCCTTGACCGAAACAGGATCACGGACAGGACACGTAGGGTAGCCAGGCTAACTTATTTGGCGGTTCAGTCCTGCCGCGTTATTGTAATAAAGTACAATTTAATGCGTGTTCCATCCGTGCAGTCTAAGAACAGATCTGAGTGTGACCACATCTTGATGCATTCTTTTTGTTTGCGTCTACGCGCACTCATACAACTCCCGTGGCCAACTAAGTACAAGAAGGTACACTGAACAGTCCTACAGTTTCCAGTACCTGTGAAAAATTGTATGCTTCTAAATCCGCTCAGTTCTGCATTGTCTCTCATCTCATCAGTATTTGAGTCATCTCATCATCACCACATATAACTATCCCAATGTTGAGCTCGGGGCCTTTGACAACGTGAGGTGTGAAGGCCACGCAGGACTTTGTAAATTGGGAGCACACACAATTTCGAAAAAATTATTCGGAACCCTCATGTTCCTTCACCACGTAAATTTTAAATGACATAATCATTGAAATATATAAATGTAACATCCTAAAGCTTTCCACAACGAAGTATGAGCTAACAACACGAGAAGGGGGCGCTGGCAGCTCGGTAACCAATTCAAAAGTACATCATTATTGAATAAATCAAGTTGATCTTTATAATTAACCGGAGTTCTATTAACTCCATAAATACCTATTGAGTTGTGTGTCAAAGTACACTGTTTTAATCATTTCAATAATGTGTTTCTAGGAACAATAAAAGGGTATTGTGGTGATGTAACAGGAATAAAGGATGATTATTGTAATAAACGTGTAATTAGTTAATCGTGGAAAAAGCTGACTGCTCGAGTTGAGAGATCGATCGACGGAGTGGTTCAATCTGGACGCGATCTACAGTTGGATGGAGGCCGGTATCGGCAGAACTCGAGCGCTTTCGTATTTTCACAAAGCCTTATGTCGCGGGTGTGAATTTTGGAAAATGCGATATTAAATTTTTTTTTCGTGTTTTGCAAATGTTTACATTATAATTATTTTGATTTCAATGTTATTGGTGACCCATAATGCTGTATTTGATTGCCATTTTAATTTTTGACTGCCTGGGATACTCACCGTAGAGTACCGCGGCGCGCGATGATTTTAATTAATAATTTATATATTATACGGGTTTTGTTCAGATCTATAATTTCCAACAGCACACCTACAAGGAAGGGTAAATAGTTTAGTGCGATGTGGGGCCAATTCAATATGCATGAATGGCACGGTGCACATGCATAATCAGAACACATGGCGGTATCAGATCGACTCACAATGCATTATGCGGAATGTACCTGACCCAATATAGTTACGAGTAGCTAGTGATGGACGGTACGTCTGTGACGCTTTCATATCTGTATTAAATGGAATCAATTGCGGCGTGTATGAAAAGTCATCACCGGTTACTGCTGGACCGATACTGGCACGTTTTGTATTTCAATTGAATTTTCAGGACAATTGTAAAGTGTTTTTTTTTTATGTGAAATCTGAAATTTTGATTTTGTATGAAAATCTTTATAAAAAATTGTCTAAGAAATAAATTCATCACCATACTAAAATGGTTTATTTCAATTTATACAATTTTAAGGAAAGATTCGGTTGTATAAATCATTTCATGTTTACTGCATGTTATTTAAAAATTACAAAAGTTTACCTTCTCCTTCTTAATAGGTGTACGGGTTTGGTGAATAACCTTCTCGTTTCCATTGATGTGCCCTGACGACTGTGACCACTCACCACTCCATGGCCGACCTGTAATCTGTGTTCCTGTTCACTGGGACAATAGGCTAGTGATTTGAACTTCACAGCGCAGATGGCGTAATTTATGTTTTAAATTGAAATTCAACTTCTGTCTTTATTAAACGTTAAAAGTTTGTACAAAAGTTTAGAATATTTCCGATATATTAATAATTGTTACAATTTTTCCAACTGATGCACGGAGTTAGTAGTTAGTATAGTACATCACTAGTCGGATTTCATGTTCGTAAGAGATGCGCGGACGGTGACGGTGAATCTTGATCCGTACCACTCACAGTAATCGCTACGTAAACTGTTTCGATGCCAATCCTCTAATGACAATTTGGGGCCTTGACTCCAATTGAATTTAGATGCAATTCTGATGCACCTCTAATGCGCTAGACAACGTATACCAATATTTATAGAATATAACACTCATAGTAAATATTAAGTGTGAATTCTCAATAAATTTGAAGCAAATTATCGTTAAAGCTCTTTGATTTCTGATGGTTTGTGAGGTAAATTTATAATTTTTCAATATTATAAATAATATTTTTTTATGTATTTTTTACTATGATGAAAGTATTAATGATGTATTGTATCGCGCGGCGATATTTCGAACGCGTTGCACGGACGGTGCGCTATGTCGCGGTAAAACTCATAATAAATATAAATGGAATATGAACAGTACACGACGTGTTAGTGACGTTTAAAACAGTATTATTTTTTAACTGTCTATACTGTTATATAAATCTGTTGTGAGAGAGAAAAACCACAATGCCAAGATGCCCATTTCCTAATTTGTCAGGTGCAATTATTTAAACATACACAAATTCAGATCCTCACACTTATATTTGGTGTGTTGTGTATGACATGGACGTACATACATAAATATGACATCGCAAACATTTAAGACCCGGGAAAAAACAATTAGCTGTCACATGAGCCATATTGCCCTGCAGGCAGGATGAGTTCCAACTGGTCAATGGGATCGTCTTAAACTTAAGCGTATCGCATATAAAAAACTTTATTTACTCACAGGACTGCTTGCCAATGTAGTGTACGCTCTTTGCCGGGTATCCTCCGCCAAGATGGTGACATTCTCGAGGAACGACTTGAGATCCATGGCTGCCTTCGAACAGAACTCGGTGTACAGCTCCAAGGCGTCCGACTTCACCTGATGCAGCTGCACCGACAACTCCGGCGTGAACCGCTTCTCGAGGTGCTGCGCGTCTGGCTCGGAGGACGCATTTAACACAATAATCGCATCGGGCTAAAAAGAGATAACACGGTTAGAAGAGCTGAATTAGTAATCGTTTTTATGACAATAACAGACACCCAATGAAATGGTTTTGAAACAACACATTATAAAACATTCGTCGATTAAGAAATTTAAAACTAACCACCTTGGACATGGCTACCGGAATATTATGTTTAACATATAGAAAGTGGTTTTAAGATCGCTTCTAGGAGGGTCATATTGAGTCAGAGATATAAAAAAAACCACCGAATATCAACGGGATTAACTAAGCAGTCCCAGTAAAATCAGTCGGTAGCTTGGACTCATATCGGTGGTTTGGGTGGAGCTCCTCACTCTTCAATCTCATGTACCTACAAATATTTCAATTACAAAGTCAGGGAGTACAGCTTTGGTTGACACGAGCGGATAACAACAGTTTAAGTTAGCACCTAATGCTACTAATTTCTACCATCAGACCGTTAGTAGGTACACCGTTCAGGCGGCAACCTGTTGCTTTGTTGCCCTATTTTCAGTAACATATACAGTTAATTTATTTAATAACTGCTTTCAACAATATTCGTTTCTCTTCGCGTCATATATCATTTTTACGTATTGATTGTGCGGATAAGATATAACAATTTAAAAGATCATTAGTTAACACGTCAAGTGTAACTAGCTGGACTGGCAACCGTTTGTTTGAAATTACATCGACCACAATTATTTATTATTTGCAAACCAACTCTTTTATTTTATCCTTACATTATTTTGGTGCACACTATGACGAACTACTCTTGGATACCACCGCGCGTTCGGTATTTGTTCAAATGTCCTAATCGTAGCTTCTGTGATTCGGTGTAAGTTTTATATGAATTATTCAATCTAATGCATGCCGTTCATATTTTTTTATGAATACTACAATGATCGCCTGTTTAATAACTGAACTACGACTAGATAAAAAGTAACTTATACTAATGGTAGTCTACATTATTGTGTATTTTAGTAAAATTACACTGATAGGTCCGCATTTACATGACGTATGTACAACACACTGAACATCTATGTCACTCATGGATGTAGAATGCTGTCAAGATCTCGCCTAATCAATTACATAGTCTATCCTAAAGTTAGCGGTAAATACATCTATGTTTAGGCAACGACTGCTCTCGACACATGAGATCGTGTTGGCGCAACCATATACTCTCAGTAATGGATTTTAAACAAATCCTAAATGAGAACCAAACAGATTAATGTCAATGTCTGTGCCACAAGTAGATACGATGAACAAACACTGTCGTGGGAATGCAGGCAACTGACTTGATCGACTTTACTATAGAAATTACAATCTTCTTACTGAGTAAGTTATTTTCTTGGTATACATTAATCGCATAAAATTCAAGGACAGCATTGAGGCTCTAGAGACTATTCCATAATTGAGTCTACAAATGATTTACAGCGAGTACATTGAACATGACACGACAGTGACATCATGACGATTCAATTCATGTTTTACGTTTCCTTTGTGACATCATAAAAATAATTTTACTGTACGTATGAAGTTTTACGATTCGCTGAACGGCAAGGCCAGTAACTGCGAAAATTCAACGGTAATAAGAGTAACAGTTGTCGGACATAACACAAACGTCTGTTCGTTTGGAAATAAATCAAACGCGATGACAAACAAATGCGTTACATTATTAGATTTGTCAGCGAACTCGTATGTAGGAATTTAGTAAGGACACCTTCTCCCTCCAGAATCTCATTTATTTGGTAATCCCCGTCGAATCGCGATAATTTCGTAATCCCTTTTTTTTTCGTTTATTTTTTAAAATATTATACTTTTGTAACTTGTCAACAATCCGAGCTGATGATAAACAACGATGTGGTCTAGGATAGTAAAGAACTAAATTAATATAATTTATAGTATTAGGCGTTACTATTTACTCTTTTCTTGGAGATACCCACATCTTAAATGAATGAGAAATGTATATTTATAGTAAAAGATATATCATGTTTTATTTAAACGTTTTATAACTAATCATTAATAAATTTCATTAATCAACGGCCCATTAAATTTAATTGACATCAAATTTTAGAATGCATTAATTAATATTATTTACATATTACATTAGTAATATGTACTATGTAATGTATTGACATCTAAATTAATAAATTATTTCTTGAACTCCCAATTTTTATAACAATTAACACTTCATTTTATATTTAATCAATTTGTTATTTTAATAAATAAATATTTTAACAATTGTACAACATTGTTATTTGCATATTATCGTACAATTGTTATATACAACAAGATATACTTGTGTAAAATTATATGAATAGAAAACGATATGTCCCAATCAATGAATTGGTTAATTATATTTAAATGGGTTACTATATTAAATATTTATCTTTGCGTTACTTGCAAACCATTTATATCTACATTCAGTAAAAACCAAGAACACGTGCGTTCAAATATAGACAACCATGTGTATAATATAGACAATCATACAGATTAGTGTTACGAACAACCGTAAATAGTATCCAATGAGCATTTATGAATGTTACAAATACATATTATATAATGGGCCGCTCTTCGGTCTACTGGCAGACGTCACGTGATCAGCCGTAACGTGTTGTCCCAAACGCGGATGTAGGGTTGGCAAAATAAACGACATTCAATATTTTTACTAACACAATTTCTAACGACAGTGCATAGAAAATTCGTACGTATGATTGATGAATGACGATTGATTTTTAAGGATCGAAATTTTATGGTCGTCGTTAAGGAATCGAAGAAAACGTCAGGTGACGGTGGCTCATACGAGAAGTAAGAACAAGGATTCATTTTATGCAATAACTATTTAACAACTTAATCTGCCGTAACCCAGTCGACCACGTAAACATATCGGGCATCATTCAAAAATATCTTCCTCGACAATGCAGTAGGGATTCTGGTCAATTCACACTAATATTATAAATGCGAAAGTAACTCTGTTTATCTATCTGTCCCTGTGTCTGTTACGCTTCCACGACTTAGCCGCTGGGCTAATTGTGATATAATTTGATACATAATAAAACACATAAGTTTCTTTTTTCCTTAAATTTTCTATCCAACTAAGGAAATGTAATTATTTAAAAAACGTAACAAAACATTAGTGAATACATTTTGAATCCAAGCGAAGACGCGGGTTAAAAGATATACAATATAAACATTAATTTATTAGTAATATTGTTGAAATGAATCTATTTGCCCTTGACTTTCTTGTCTTTTGTAATAAACCAAGGTTTATTTTTAGACTCATTTACTCGAAATACAGTTATTGTAATAAATACAAATAATCTAAAGTATGTAAATATTTGTAACTGTGAGTAATAAACTGCAGATTGTAACACATGTAGATCGTGCATGTGAGTGCATTCTTTGGAATATAATTTATTCAATTAACATTCTTAGTATTATAGATTCTTACTTTTGTAGTATTAGATGTTACTGACTCATTATTCATACAACTTATTTCATGTTAAAAAAAAACTTGCAGTACTTTCTTCGCGTCTTATACTATAACTGTTCAAATAGTTTTTCTAATTTGATTTATTTTTGAGTAGCAAGCCTTCTCGTGTCGCTTCGAGAAACAATTTTTGTAGTATTTGCTTTATTAGTGTTCGAAATTAAGTCATTAGTGTTCTATTTACAATTTTATTGATAAAAAAACTAAACCTTTTTTTTTGGTTATATTAAAAAAAGGTTATTGGGTGACCTACGAGAAATACGGGCGTACTGAGAAACAGCGACGACCGCTGACTGCGTGTCCCTTTTCGTCATTCGATGGGCACTGCAACACTAGTTAACCGTTAACCGATTTATTAATATTAATATTATTAGGTTTTTAAGTTTATTTTTCTTTTCTTTCCTTTTTGTTAAAAATCTATGTGTTATATCATGTTACAAGGTTGCAGTATTCAGGTTATTAGGCGAAATAAATGTTTTGTTTATTCTTTTTCAGAAATAGGTACTGAACTAGTTGATAGTATCAGGCGTTACTTTGCGGAAATTCATGTTATTATTGATCAGAATAAAATTTAGGTTCTAAACTGTTTTGTCTTAACTTATTTATCAGCAACTTCATTAATTTTTTAATTCTTTGTAGTAAAATATTGAAACAATATGGAACAGAGATAATAATGATCTGATTGTTTATATTTGAAAAAATTATATCTTAATTTCTCATTTTTACAAGGTGAACGTTTTAAACCTCTATTTTTGGGTTTAATTTAAAAGAAGAAAATGGTGCTTTCAAACTTATAAATTATTACTTATAAGTTCAGCCGTTTCAGCTGAATGACTGATGTCAACAAGGACAATAAATTTTTCCAATTATTACATGAATTGATTTCAGACAAGATCAAATATATCATTTCACATAAATTTGAAATTGGTTATTAAGTATAACTTAGATAAGTTTACCAATTTGGTAATCATTCATATTCGATCATATTGTACCATATTTATCAATGATAATTCAATGTTTCTTTTTTCTATTTATTGAGGTTAGTTTGTACAACATGTTAGCACAACTGCTTTCAAACTAAGTATTCAGTGAGAATTTAAATGATATAAGTGGTATATTTATTTTAAAGAAAGCTAGAAATGTGATAAGGTAACAGAATTATGATTCACTAGTTTTAAAATTTAACACAATTGTATGAAAATTTGGTTGTAAATATTATAATCACACGATATCTCGCAAAAGTGTTTTCTTAAGGTGCAAGTAGCATTGATAATCATTCCAGTTTCTACATTAATCATCAACGTATATGCGTATATACTAAAACTATATAGAGCACTGGGTAGTTCCATGCAATGAACCTAATCCTGACTAAAAAACGTTGACTTTAAAATTAAATACAGCACAACAATTAAAACATCAATTTTCTGATATATGTAATGCATATGTGTCATGTATTCAAATAATATGTTGTAAAATTGTACTGAAATACGTGAAAGAGTCTAATTTAGTAGCTATTGATGCATATATACTTTACTTTATCTGAGAGACCTACGGAACTTCTATTGCTGTGGCTTTTGTCACTGTGGGTGTAAATTTGATTCGCTGAACAGTAGTTGCTTACTGCTGAAATTCTTCAACTCCAACTCCTGAAGTTACACGGATAGATCTTATCCATTGGTATTAGAATTGCTGGTGACTAATAAAATAAATGCGACCATTCAATATGACACTTCACATCACTTACTGCTGTACACGTATTTTCGATATTTATGTCCCACATGCTGTATAATAATATTGCCTCATTCATGTCACGCAAACTCATTGCTCTGAATTGTAAAACGACATACCATAAATATTTCTTCATAAACATAAATAATTAGTTGTACACGTAATTTGAAGTATCCCTTGGTAAATTGTTATCCAATTTCAGGCTAAACACGACCGTAAAATCAATCAGTGTGAGTCTATTATGGATGAGAGAAAATGTAAGTCGTTACAAAGGTATGCTCAAACAGAGCTGAATTGTTCGTGAGCAAATGCGTTATCTCAACACACGTGCTCTTGATCTAAATACTATGATAAATTGATAATGTGTACCTTAAAGATCCACATTATTAGTATGTTATGAAAACTCTGTGTGACATACAATCATGATATTACAAGACCTGGTTATTAAAACTTCATTTAACGCATAATCTATTGCAGCCAATAATCGAAACCAAACTTCCACTCGAAAGATCACTATTAAACAGATACCTCAACCTATTTATATGTATATACTTACCTATATATAAGTAACAGACAACCTCAATCATTATATGTATTTAATCACATGTTGTGGAGTAACCATTAGATAATATAGTAAAATTAAAAAAAAAAACATCCATTCATGTCAATTAAGTATTGACAAAATATTTTTTCAATGCAAAATAATAACAATCGTACCTTTAAACATACTAAGAATCGTTAAAAAAGTACATTAATATTTTGTTTATGTACCAACAACATGTGACAGCCCTGCCCGGCCAAATGTTGATTCAAAGCCGACGTCACCGCTGCCATAGTGCATGGTGACGTACCGCGGCGACACTGACCTTGGCTCTGTACCGCGGACAGAGCTTGTATTGTACATTTATATTTATAAATGTACAATATGCAATATGCACGGCACAGCTGATCTTAACCTGCCGATATTAAACTAAACAAACTTTATTGTCATAGTTTTTATGATGTATAATAAACAAAATAGGTCAAAGATTTTTTGATACACTGGTCACCGAGCGGTTACAGCTGAGGTGTCTGCCTGCTCATTGCTGACTTTGGACCTAGAAGAGATGTTTAAATGTTTAGGTTATATATCTCCTGTACAAAGTATTTTATGATCGCCTTAACAGGAAAATATTTTTATTATCGTGGCATTTGGAATTTTTGCAGTATAGATATTGTAGGCATAATTCTTTATAATATACTGTAGTTAAAGATACTTTATTATTTGTATAGAGTTATAGAACTAAATTGAATGACCTATACCTAATATTTATCTAAATTTCAGAGCATTTATCGAGGACAGTGTTCTAGTGAAATCTGGGACGACTGATAGCAATGGGACAAAATTTATTATCAAGTTGGATAAGTTAAAATTTATTATCAATTTAATAAGTTATTATTACAGACCTTAGGCCTAGACGACCTAAGCGATCAGTCCCCTAAATTATGTTAGTTGTCAACGCGGAGAGGGACATTACTAAACGTATTTTTTTTCCGTGTACGATTTAGTTCCTTCTGATAAAAAATCGGAATCTCAATCTATCGCTTGTCAAACATACAAGTGTATCTAATATAAAAGTCTTATTATATTCTTAGGGTTACTTTTGAGTGTATGAAATAGCAAATAACAATAAAAATGTATGAAAACTAAAATATCTTCACCTTATCACCGAATATGCAATAAAATGCAGTAACAAATCGTCACAAAGTCGTCGGCAAAAAAAACTGTACATTTTTTACAGTATCCTAACGCTAGTCCCATCGTGATTTGATTAATTTTTGTATTATATATACAGTTAGTGTTTATGAAAAACGTCAAGTAATTTACGTTTACTTTTTTTGCTGTACAATTTGTTTTAGAAATAACAGGTGCATTAAGAACGATATTTCGGGTTTGGTTCAAAGCGATGTAACTTCATCTCTAACAGTTCAAAATGATTCATCAAGGAAGTTCGCGTTCGTAGCCAGTTCTAGCTTTTAGAAGAGACGTTTTCCAAATTTTATTTTCGATTTTCTATATAACAGGCAACAGTTTTGTTTATAGTTATCGATAGAATAATATTCTTTGGTACAAAATAGTGATAAACAGTTACGGAATCAGCTTTCATTATCTCATGTCACCAGCAATAGCAGAGCTAGTAACAATGCAATTCTCATCAGATCACCGCTCCCACGACTCTGACACCCCTATTTGGAACTGAAACCCGAGAGAACGCTAGGGTTGCCACTTGTAATTGAAATTATGACAATTTATACTTTTTACTAACTATCTTTGAGCCGACTCAATGTGTAATAAATCCACCAAGTAACCATTATAGATTATTACATTATAGATAGATATTATATTATAGATAGAAGTAATAATATACAATATTATAAGACAGTGTCAATTACTGGAATTCTAATAAGCTGCCAATTAATTTAAAGGAATTAGTGCTCATAGTAAGCGAGGAATACTAATAATACAATTTGACTGTTCGTATCGATGAAGCAGGATCGGAAACGGGTTATGTTCAAATCGTTCGTGATTTTGTAGCACTCCTATCCATCATTTCCTATCCATCCTATCTTTCATATATATATAATTATAATGTTTTAACACTTTAGATAAAATATTACAAAATAAAAATATACCGCTATACTCACTGATCAATGTCCAGACCAAATTAAAACAATTTAGAAAGCAAACATTTTGTACAAATTTTTACTTTATAATCGAAAGAAGGAAAAAGATTTTTTTGCAATACCAAAATTGTAACTGGAACTAAAATATAATTTTAGTACTCTTCGACTGATTTCATTTGGCTGTATTAATGATTGATTTTATTGGACAATGTAACGAAGCTATCAATATAGTAAAAGATGTAAGAAATTAAATAAATAGTTAATTACAAAATAAGCTAGCGACCGCCCTAGGCAATGAAACTAAGCGTACGGCAAAGCGGGCGCGCCGCGACCTGCGCTGACCCAAGTGTTCTGTAGCGCACTTCGCCGTTCCTGTAGCGAATAGTTTAACTAATCTAAACAAGTTATCGGTCACAATTAATAGTTACTTGTAATGTTTTTGTTGTAATATATCGCCGGGCAACATAGCATTACGCACAGGTAACATATCTTCCGATACGTACAATCCTCGGTGCGCCTGTCAGTGATCGCGTATGCAAAACTGATGATCTTTACCGATTGCGGTCATATTGACACAATATATATTTGTATTGTTAAGATGTTTCATACATATGATAGGATCCCATCTGATAGATCTGATATGTGATTAGCTTAAAAGACAATAACACTAGAAACCCTGTGTTGGAAATCACTGGGTTTTGTACCATCCAGCTTAAGTGTGCTCGTGAACGGTGATGGGATCTTTACTTGTGGCCCTGTGTCTCTCTTCTACAATGAACCTTTGTTATTACAGTACCGGAAAGCCGGTAATAATCGGGTTTCTCGCTTCATTCCTAGCCGCCAACGCGTCTGTGATGTCGAGGGCTACGAACGTCCTTGAACTGCAGTAACCGTCAGGCAGGTCAAATTCGAATTCATTTAACCGTCTAGGTATTTTTAGACACACTTAGCAAGTAATTTTTAGCTTCTACGGCTTAGAACAGGCGCCTCGTTATGAGGAGAAGAAACGGCGGAAGGAACTCTTCAGAAAATCTTTTAATTGAAATAACACGACCATTACAAAGTAAGTTTTAGCCCACGCTGTTCGCTGTATTTGCGCTGGTTGTTTATTTACATCCAAAAAAAACTAAGTTGTAACTCAGATGTTATTCAAACCTTATTCATTTAATTACGACAATTTTAATTGATAAGTTTTCGGACAGAACATAACTATAACAAGTTTGATAGTTTGATAGAAAACAATAATTATGCTCAAAGATGGATTGGGCGCGCAGGTCCAGTGGTCTGGCCAGCCCGCTCTCCTGATCTGACACCCCTGGACTATTTTCTATGTGGTGTTATGAAGCAAAAAGTCTACAGCAGAACGATAAACACCGAGGCCGAGCTGCTTGACCGCATCATGCAGTGTGTGGAAGATCTAAAAACTGAATCACAAATCATACGAAGGGCCACACAACAAGTAGCTTTTCGTGTGGCAATGTGCCTACAACAACGCGGGGGACATTTTGAGCACCTCATGCATTAAATGATCTAAAGAAATAAATAATTTTATTGATTAAATTTTAAGTTTTTTTTTATTCTAAATGTAAACGAATTTTATCATGCTTATTCCGTTTTGTTTAGGAATTCGTAGCTACCATATTTATTGAGACACAATGTTGATTTATTTTCTATTTGAAAGCTAATACTATGAGGAATAATGATAAATTATAAAATTAACTAACATTATGGTGATAATTTCGAGAAAATTTGAGTTTATTAAGAAAATAGTCTGAAAAAATCCTTTTTCTTCACAGTTATTAATGAAAATTAAGCCCTGAGAGACATTTTTCCTGCCGCTTCTTATTTTATTGTCATCGTTAGATACTTGGCACTGATTTTTTGTTTATTTCATCAAAATCGGACCGTTACTTTAGGAGAAACATTTTATTTTGTACATAGGGTCCAGAATACGAGATAAAAATGTTAATTGGCGTATAAAAAAAAATTATAAGTAATAAAAAAAAATAACCCATTTTCGTCGATAATTTTCGGTCTTATGTCACCTGTTTTCGGGGTTGCACCTTATCGAGGGACACAGCGTATATAATTTAGGTACATACAAAGTTGCCCCACTCTAACACTTTTCCATGTTATGGCTCTACTGGAAGAAATTTCTGATTCTGAATCACTAGTGCTCTTGTACAAAGTTTCATCCATACTTTGTTTCGCAAAATTTTATCGTGTGCCCAAATAAACGACTAAATGAAAAATATGCCTAATTGGCCAAGCGTTGATCAAGAAAATATTACGATTATTTTTAAGTGGGCGGTAACTAGTCGGATAACGAACTCTAATTACAATGCACAACTACCATCGGAACTAACCTGGCAGGCACAGACCTCCGCCCGCCCGCCCAGCGACCTCCTACAGAAGGGACCTGTTAAGTCGGAGGATGCGCAACAGCTCGGAGATTACAGCCGTTACACGACAGATGACTCATTAAATAACCGAGTACAGCCTGCTTATTGGTATGCCTCCAACTGCTGTTAAATCAAAAACTCTCCATCCGACTACTAAACTTTGCTTTTATTTTAAGATATGTAATTTATAACTCATCCATGTTATGAAAAGCTATTGTTTTCAAATTCAAATCAAAACATTAGTTCAAATATGCATAGGTACGAACGAAAGCATTATTAAATTGATGACTGGTTCGAATATTTTGATAAATATTATGTTGTTTGAGATGGGTGTTTCGATGAAACGATGTCAACACTGATGGTTACCTTACTATGAAAACGTTTGACAAACGGTCCATATACATGGAAAATCAAAGTTTGACTCTAGTATTTCAGTAGAAAATAAAAAATCTTAACAACTCACTAATAACTCATGGAATTATTAAAAAAAAATAACACTTTGACGTGTTTTACAGTAGTTAACTGTGTAAAATATTACTTTTATTTCATCTCCTGCACAATACAATTTTTAATTGGTTTTTTTTTCCTATTAATCAAATTTAAACTTTTAAACTCATTAAACAACTCACGCTTTTAAAATAATTAATGAATAATTGTGTTTGGAACAGCGTACCAACTAATGAATTCTTTATTTTGGAATTTTTTGATACAGATTTATCGTTAATTTTTTGGAAAGCAGCAATCGCACTATTGAACAGTCAATATTTCTTTTTAAGACCTGGATAAAAATGTATTACATTAAAAATTGAAAACTGAACTAACCTCATAATATCTCGCGTCAATCGACACGAAAGCCGCCAGCGCGACCGCGACAAACGCGAACACTGCACACTCACCCATGCTGCAGCCAGACTGCACGGGACTGCACTGCGCGACCACCGCCGGCGACCGCGCACCATCACACTTTCGCACTAGCGCAACGACCGAGCGGACTCGTCCTACCGCCGGCTACCACCTGCGTGTTGCGGACACTTGTCACGATCCGCCGTGCGTACGAACCACCCAGTGACATTAACAGATAACGCGCTGTCGCGTTCCATTCTAGTTTTTATGAGCATTCGAGGACTACAAACCTCAAAATCAATTTAAATTTGCTCACACTCTAAGTTCTCCTGTGCCTGAATATTAAACAAAAGCAAAGATTTGAATGCGACGTAAGTGTTTGTTAAAGTTGGAAATGGAACCGGGGACTTTGCAGTATTACTTTCGCCGGAACCTAGGGCCGTCATTTTATTTCAATTTTTTCTGAAAGAAGCTACCACTTCTTTCTTATATTAATGCTACGTGTGTATATTTAATTGACTTCCGTCCATAGACATCACAATATTATTTTAATTAGAACTTTCGATAAAGTCGCACTTTGTTAGTTTTGTTTGTTACACAGAAGCGAACAAAAATTACACATTACCCAACTCCCGATAGTTATCATCAAACTGGGGGTGTCGCTTAACCGCGCTAACCGCGGCCTTTTTGTGTGATTTTAATATTCCGTATTTCATAATATCGCCGCGACATGGCCGGCGCGACGCGCTCCAGCGGCCGTGATCTCAGTCGTACAAAAATAACATATAAAACCATCCGACCCATTGACTAGAAGTACAGAAACCGTCTCACACCAGCGGACCGTGTGGCTGTCGTTGGGAACAAGAACAACCGGCGTGCAATACTCATGTAGACTTAATAGTTTAAAACAAAGGTAACAGCGTAACCATATCTGTGATAATGCGTAGTTTTGGACGGGAACCGAACCTGTGACCGTTTTAAACAGGCACCGACTGGCCTGTAGGGACGGTTCACATGTCTAAGATCACTCGTGCTTAACTTACGTGTAGGTGTTAACTGCGAAATGTGAAATGTAAAGAAAAATCTGACTAAGGTTTTTAAGTGCATTCAACATATTAGACCACTCCATCAGGTGAGATTGTTGTTAGGCACTAAGTTATTTTATATGAGAACAAAATAATCATTTTATTTTCAGCTTTAGGTATGTAAGTAAATTTCAAAATTGCACCGTGCTCATACTTATTTATTTTAGGTTAAATGTACAAAGTTTGCATTAAACTACATTAATACACATTATTATACCATTGAACTGGACTAAATACAATCATATAATTTTAAACTAATGTCATCGCGTAATTTATACATTTTATTATGTAATGATACGTTTTCCATGCAACTGTGTTGAAATATTGGCAATAATAAAATGTATCGTGAGTTAAACACCGTTACATAACAAAATATATAATAAAGTGAGTGTAATCAATAAATCAATATGACAACCCCATAGTCCAGTTGGTAGTGACCCTGCTTGCTGAGCGATTCCCGGCTGGGGCAGACATTTATGTGACAGATAAATGATTGTTCTCGGGTCATGGGTATTTGTGATGTCATATTTGTGTATGTCCATGCCATCCGCAACATAGGGAATCTTAGTGCGGAGGCGTGAGTTTGTAAACGTTTATTTATTTATTTATAATCTCATCATCAAATCATAAGTATGACGGTGTAAGGGCCGTCTTGCATCCGTGAATCAAATTCAAACTTCCCTACTCGTGGTGCCCTCTACTGACCAATGGATGAAGCTATGGCGAACGGTCCCTCTTATTACAGGTGCCTGGTCTCTGTTCCAACTACATAGTTGAAATCGACGGTGCTCCTGCATGACGGCGCAGTACATTCCTACCTTCCTGCTGTCTTTTAGAATCAACCGCAGACAGTAACAACGGTCCATGTCTATGGACGGCCATTAGATGGTTCGTCTGCACTAAGCTTTGCTTGGTGGTAGGGCTTCGCGTAAGGATTATATTGTCAGCTAAGGATTATACTGTCAGTCGGGCTAGCTACCACCCTCCTGCTCGAGTCAGCCGCCAAACGACTCGTCGTGTTCCGGCTGGAGGCTTGAGAGCCAGTACTTGCTTTCTAACCTTCTTCTCATTTCCTGGCCGACAACGCATCAGTGATACCTTTGGTCTTGCCGATGTTCATGGGCGACGGTGACCACTTACCAGTAGGTGGCTCGTCTGCTCGTTTGTCGGCTATTAACATAAAAAAAAGCCTTCACTAACTCGTCTGTGTATTTCAGGTGTAATAGATAATTTACACCCCTTGAACCGTAATCGATTGTTGTTTCTTTTGCCCATGACTAACCGCATCGGCCGCCAGTAACACTCCGTATCGCGCTCTGCTATGTATCGTCTGTGCGTTTGTTATTTATTTCGGTTCGTGTCGGCATGTATCGCATCATGAGAAAATTATTTGGCAGGAAATGCATTTACGAGTGACCGACACGCCTCGTCCGATTGTTTCATTGCCGCTGTTCGAACGATTAGACATAATACAATATTTATAATTAAATAATGGACCTTGTCCTCTCTTTCATTGTAAGAGGAGATCAGAGGGGTTGGGATCGTGATTATGGAGACAACCAAATGTTTTCGCTTCGAAATCGACAGTAGACGCACGCGATTAATTCTCGTATAGATCGGTTTATTCATAGAATATCCAAAATATATAGTATATTTGTTTTATTTTTCTTAAAATTCCATTTTGGCTCATAACAACGGCTTCCAACATTAAAATTAAAATATGTATATATTTAATTAGATACAGTAAATATTCCTTCACTAATTAATAGTATATTGTTGTTGTACACATCCTGTGTGTTTTAACCAAAATTATGGTAGAAATAGCATCAAAACTTATTTGTGGGCCTTAACTAACCAATTGCAACAGCAGACAAAATTGTATTGTATTATTCACGGTTGATTTGTGGAAAAATAACTTTATTACTTCGTAGAAAAGTATTTTTGTGTCACTGCCTTTATAGTACATATATGGTAACGGTCCTGATGTTTGGGACATGAGTAATCCCTCACAAGAATGTATCGTATTAGCAATTATGTAAACAGTTCATAGCGACGGTGATGGAGACTTCGGATAGTGTGGTGGGGCGCATTGTTTGGTCTAGTGTATTGGTTTTGAAAATAATTCGCCCCTGACTCATTATGACACTGAGACAAGGGCGCCGTGACGTCACAGTTTCTCCTACCAAATTACGACAACATTCGAAACATAATCCTTACGTTTCAAATATTATCCACAACCGTAACAACGAATTGTTAAGTTTTATAATTATATTTATGTTTATCCCATTATTCTTTAAGAAAATGAACTTCAAAAATTTGGGTTAAATAAACCCTAAACTTTACACTGCTGTATATTCAAAATCTAACTTCCAGATTAAAATTTAATTATTTAGTTTTAGAGATCAACATATTTAGTTAATAATTGAGTGTTCTCAACGTGTTGATTTTTTTACAACAGGAACCATACCATAGTGAGGCTCACCGTCGCCTATATTTAGGCATTACGGAAGGAGTCACTATTGCAACGCCGGCCCCGATGGAGAGCTCTTTATACACCTTTTTAGAAAAGCACTTCATAGCATAGCACTCCGGGAATGCCTCAGAAGGAACCTCGATCTACGATTTGTATGTACGCGGCAAAAAAGATCGCGAGAATCAGATTGACATGAATCCAATCGATGTGGATGGAATTTGATTCTTCGGCAATTGGTGCGATGGTGGATGCACACACCGTTGTAGTCCTGATAGAACACAAAGGAAAGCTATGCGTGTTCCAAGGCTGTCGTATTTATTTCATTATTATTAAATCTCTTTCTACTGGTTTATCTATAAGTGCAGGTACAAGGTAGCAAAACATTATCTACGATAAAGTATTCCAAAACATTGTAAGCAAATTACCTTACTCATCATGATAGCAGCCATCAAATAGATATAAACGATTTTATTTCCGCATTATAATTGAAATAATGTGATTCGCGACATCACGGCAATAAAATTTTATTCCAACGGGCCTTGACAAGAGAATAACAACTGTTTTTAGTAAAATAAATGAAATTTACACACTGTTTCCTGTAATAGATCTTTAGTTACGGATGACATAATTTTTTTGAGCAATCAAGTTCAAATCCAAAATCACAATTGTAATCTATTTTAATTCCAATCATTGCGTAGTGTATTGTGCAATGTATGGTTAATACCAATTTTACATACAATCGACCTGGTATTACAAGGAATGCAATGCATCTGGGACTTTTAGTACTTTATTTATTATGCACTTAGTAAAATGTCAATAGTAAATTTTATTTCCTATTCCGCAAGACCAGACCCATTTTCCAGGGTGAAAAATATCCTAGTTTAAGATACATAATACATTTCTGGCGTCATTAGAATTGCTTAGTCCGTCAGGGAGCATGGACAGAGAAACAATAAACAATAAATGTTTTTAGCTTATATATCGACGAAGGGAACTACCTACATAATTATTTTCAAATATTTTATGTACAAGTTTAACTTTGTTATTCTTTATTACATTATTGATACAATAATGTATGATAAACATACAATATTGTAGACTAGCAAATGCCCTCGCTTCGCTTCGGAAAAACTACCTTACGCTTAAAGACAGCATTGCACTGGGGTTTTTTCGTTCTGTAAGTTAGAAATACATATACTTAATAATTCATAACTTTTTTATTTACGAACGGATTGCATTGAAACAAACTTTAAGTATTCAGTGATGCTTACTGCCAATACATTAGTAAAAACCAGAACAGAAAATCTTTTTCTGAAATGAACGGGAACAAACATACAGACAAACAGAAAAGAAATCTATTTCGTTAATAAAGGCCCTTTATAATATTCTTACTCATATATCGTTCATGTACAGAAATCAATCAGTTAGAATTTTATTATTAGCATACATTATTTAATTGTCGCACTCTATTTATTTTATCTGTGTACCTACCTTTTTTGATTTTTTTTTTATCGAGGGGGGAAAACTTTCAAAAGGTACCCGGTGCCGTGGGAGCGACACCGAGTTATGTGGGATTTTTACCGCACTAAAAGCCCCCTCGGGGGCCTTCCCGAGCGCTATGTACAGGACTCCGGGATCTTCAACAGAACGCAACCGGAGTCCTGAGCGCGTGCCCTACCGGGCTCTGCTCGTGATGAGTCTTCGGTTATCCCCCACATTGTGGTGTTTACGGCGGTACGCGGCCACGCATACCGTCGTTCTTCTCGGGGTCGCTGACTGGACGCTTCGAGCTCCCACCCTAACCGCCCACGACCCCCGAAGCCCCCTTTCTAGTCGCCTTTTACGACAGGCAGGAGATACCGTAGCCCTATTCTGGTGCCGAGCTACAGGGACATCTCGGTACCTACCTACCTACACACAAGTCCTCTACTATCACACCTCTACAGTAATTTTTACCTACAGTCGCTAACGACTCGTTTGGAACCAAACCAGTCCGTAAGACATCACTAATTTTACAATTTATCCTAATGTAATTCAATGATATGTGATCAACCTAAAAACATTCTCAATACGTTTAGTGAAGCAGATAAACTAGAATGCATTGCTTGTCTATTAATAATATTGAAAATATATCATTTACTTTGAATATAATTCAGCTATACCTAAGTGTATTTATTGTCTGTTAGTGTTGTGTCAGTGGGGGCTGACGACTGTAGAGCCCGATTGTTACTTGTTGGTGACCTTACGGCGCGAGGGGTCCCGGGTTCGATCCGAACAGAATCGGATGTCATATTGTGTCTATGTAAACAGTCATATTTGGCTCAGGGAATATTGCGGGGATGTGAGTGTGGGATGTTTTTTGACCGTTTTTATTCGAAACATGACAGAATTATTCACAAAGTCGTTCTCTGCTGATCATTCGATCTGGTGATTTGCATTAACACTATAAAGAGTGAGAATTTTGTGAGTTTGTATATATGCAGGGGGTAACCTCTGGAGCTACACCTTTTTTTCTCATCGGGTACCGTGGAAGCGACCTCCCGGTGGTCTTCCTCGGCGCTACGTAGAGGACTCCGGGATTTCCATCGGAACGCAACCGGTCTTCTGAGTGCGGTGCTACTGTCGGGCTCTGCCCGGGAGGGACAAACTGTCTTTTCCCGCACCATCCAGTCATAACGACGGTACGCGGCCACACATACCATCGTCCTTCCCGGGGTCGCCGGCCGGACGGTTAGAGCTCCCACTCTTACTGCCCGTAACCCCGGAAGTCCTCTTTTGGTCGCTTCTTACGACAGCCGTAGCTCGTGTTCTAAACATTCTGGTCCTGAGCTACAAGAACGGAGCCACGACATCTATTTGGAAAAAAAAATCACCATTTGGAAGGTTCTTTATTGGCAGGTTATTTTATAGGCTATATATATTATGTGTAATACATTTAACTTTTCAACCAGTCGTCAGTTATATTATATAACTGAACTTAATTTCCTAAACCGTTGTAAATCAACGGTATACACCATGATCAGACGACGTATGACGACACGTGTACTAAGAGGCAGGCAATGAACATAAGCATAGATACGTAGCACAGAATTAGTACGACATAGCACATAGCACTGACACAGACGTCGGTGGCGAGCTCAATCTGCTGGGACGCAGGCACAGACATGATATGGGAGTTATGAATCTTTGCATACTTTGCACTTCGTCATTAGTTTAATATTATTTCTTCTTATTTCCTGACCGACAACGCATCAGTCTTTACTATTAGTGTTACTGGTGTCCATGGGCGTCGGTGACCACTTACTTCTCTGCTCGTTTGTCGGCTATTAAAATTAAAAAAAAAACAAACCGTCTTCTAAATAAAAATCCTTTCCAAATACAAGTCATTATATTTTATTATCCTGAAAATTACGCTTCATAAATGCCATAGTTTATTTGTTTAGGAAATATTTTTACCAAAGTACCCACAAAACTTGTTAATTAGTACCAAAACAAATAATTTTTTCTCATATATTAGTATCTTATATATTAGTATCTCAAATCCATTAACCAATAATAGATGCCTGATACATTGATAGAATTAAAAATCCTATTGCGTACACCACTAGGAGCGCGTCCATCGCAGTGGCAACGAGTTCCCGCGACATTTGATTCTGAGCTAGTCTTCTAATGTGACATCTAACCCTGTCACACACTCTTCCTATTCGAGTAACAAATAACTCAGCCGTATTTAGAATTGTGCTGAAAAAAATCAGTACTTATATTATTGTAGTGCCATCTAGTGACTGTAATGAAAACAAAAAAGATCAAGTTACATACGACGTGTCGTTATACAGTGATAGATGGCGCTTTTGTAACATTGTAAAGTATTTAACAAAAAATGTTACATTTTGAAACATACAATTATACAGTTATGTAAGTACTATTATAAGATATTATCACCTAGTGTATAATAGTTTTGCACAATCAGTATAGTACAACGTACAGGTTAGGTTATTGCAGCTCGTAGATATATCACCATCTTTTGACAGTGTTACAAACTATTTACAAGCTTGGATTGCATATTTGAAACTCTGTGTTAGAAAGACGTTTAAATATAGATGGCGTCACTTACAGATTGTTATATGAAAACGGATCAGTTATCTAACGGCTTAAATGATTACCTCGGACTACACCTCCATTGCGGATAATTGTTGACGCTGAAGAACGGCAATAGGAGCGCGAGGACGTACCACATGCCGTTGGAGTTAATACTGGATGAAATATGCGCCGATGTCGACCTTTGGGTAAGAGGAACCCTGGAACATAAGTGCCTTCTAAATTAATTAAAAATTATGTCACTCCTTATAATCATAATGAGAATCGGACTGATAACTACTGGATTGAAGTACCTACTTCATAATACAGTCATTCACATTATGCGATATAAAAAGATTTTGTTCATTCTAGAATGTTCTGCCCGTGGGGCATCTGTAACACCTGGGAGATCAATTAAAAGCACCGGCCACGAAAGAAATTATAAAACTTCTGCGAAATTACCTTTCCAAGTTTAAAACCCAAACATTGAAAAATATTCCATAATTGAATTTAGAAGGTGTCGTTACTAACCAAGTTGGTAAAAAACGTTATCTTCGGTATTCCACTGGCTGTTCACAGTGACCTTCGATGGGAGGGCCCGACGACGTCGTCTCGATCACTGACCATCAGGATTTGCCCACCATAACGGAAGAGGTCGGTGTGCACTTTATGATATCACTGTCACTATCGACTGATTGTGGTAGTTACCGGCTCAACTGGATCCCAGTGCTCTCAGTAGTTCCTCGGAGCCAGAGGTCAACATCTCTGCTCATCTGGCTTTGATCGCTCGCCAGCGTGTAAGTCGACGGCTCTGATAATTGGTTCTGAAGGGATACATTTAAAACCGATAGCATTTCAACTTTAACATAGCGGTCCTCTCAGGGTACTGATGAATATTATGTTAGTACGTAGCATGCAACACCACGCTGCGATGTGAATTGATGTAAGGGTAAAGAGTAAATCGATTAGTATAACTTTAGGCCTCCAAGAATTACGGTAATGTTTCATAAGGACCCGAAACCTATACTAGACCCTTTTAACTGCCATTCGAAGGGTGCTCATAAAGGTTAGCCTGATACTTTCAGGATTAATTCTCTATAGTATAAACAACCTCTCTCTGAAAGCAATTTAATTCACCAAATACGCGACCAAATTCTACTGCAGATGTTCAGCCGGTATTTATTTATCTAATAGATACATACCTACGAATTATTAACGAGGTATGTTTGTGTTACCGAATAAACATTTATTAACCCCCGCACTAGGATTCCCTGTGTTGTGAGTGGCATGGATGTACACAAATAAGACATTACATACACCTTCGACCCGAGAACAAACATTTATCTGCCCCGGCCGGGAATTGAACCCGGGACGCCACGTTCGGCAGGCAGGGTCACTACCAACTGGGCTATGGAGTCGTCGTTCGCTAAAGATTGTTTTCCAAGACGAAACGACAACTGGGTACTTACTAGTTGGAAGATAACGTTTGATTTCGGCACTCGATTGTCAGAAGAGTGGCAGGGGATCGTGTATAATAGTTTTTCTTTATTTATTTTTTAAAACAGTATATAATACCTGCGTATCCTCAGCTGGTCCTGTGGAGACGACGTCAGCCGGATGGTGGGTTTGCCCAACGCCTTCAGATGTTTCAAACGTGCTTTCAAAATACTCCTTAATTACGTCAGACATTTTAATACGGTTTTTTATTCTGCAAGGAAATTAGCTCGGTAGATAATAGGATGTGATTTTGATTTTTTCTTACTTTTCCTAATATTTCATACCAACAGGAAAATAGGCTGCACATCTTGAGTGAGATTGTCACTTTCACGAACAAACGTGGGCACTGCTAAGTGCGCTGCTGGACTCGGAGGATTTGTTCAAGTTTATGAGAAACTATAGGCGACCTAAGAGAATATGGAATCCAAATTATATTGATTACTTTTAAAGCTTACATCATCGGCGAGTGTTGAATATTTCCACAGACGCTTACCGTTGGAGAAAGGCTCCAGAGAAGAGAGTCTTGTGTTTCAGAGACGAGTTAGTCGTTTAGCCCGTCAGTGAGTTTGGGGATGGTTATTTATAGGACCCAGCAATATTGTTAATATTTTTTTTTAATTTTGGATATTTGTGTTTATTATTTCATATATAATTTTTATTAATATACCAGCAAACCGCCATCGTTTTGCTTCAGAAAAACTACGCCTTACATTATTGATTTGCGAACGGATTGCAATGAAACGAACTAAGTATTAAGTGATGTTTACTGCAATACATTAGTGAAAACCAGAAATTAGCGGGAAAAAACGCACAGACAAACAGACAAAAATTCTAACAAATATTGTTTTGGGTTCTATTGCGTTAATAAAGGTCCGTAATGTTTTTTCTCATATATCGTTCATGTACAGAAAGCGATCAGTTAGAATTTTATTATTAGTATATAGATAGATACATAATAACAATATTTTTTTGAAGATCATGATCCTGGATAAATAGTATTAACACTAAATAGAGATAATATTATTGTTGTTGGGACTCCCAGTCTTATCATCCCAACGAGATGGCTTTTGCTACTTACAAAATTTAAAGAACTAAGGTGGAATACTTCGTGATTTGTTTTAATATATATATATTAACCTGTTTGCGTAAGACACATGCCCTAATAAATTTAGGGTATGGTCTGCCGAAGTAGTGAAATTATTTCATTTCATTACACAAAATTTATGACATTGTATGCTGGAAATTTAGCTCCTTGTTACTGACATTTTTTTGACGCGGGGCATCAAATTCTTCTTTTTTTTCATTTTTAAATAACGCAGTGCCAGTATTAAAATTATTTTTAATAACTTATAGTCAAATTAAAACAGTAATAGACTCTGCTGTTATTTTACATTAAATATTATTGAAACTAAATTAATTTCAACAATATTTTATTCTGTGGAGACAGAGATCAAATTAATAATTTGAAAATTATGTATGAGTCACACGACTTCATGTATTGTGTAGAACAGAAAAGATTTAGCGACATATTCATAACTTGTAATAATGTATTTTATATCTCTGTATAGTTCTCTTAAATCATATAAGGTATAATTTAAAGAACAGGACGATATAGAAACAAATTAATCTTCTACATTTTTTAGAGTATATAAAAAAAATCTTAAATTATATATTCACTTGACCTGTTACTAATGAAATTATCGAATTGAAAAGACCATTTCTAAATAATGACTGATTAATCTGTTAATTCGGAAGCCCGTGGCAGAGCAAGTTGAAAACTATTTTTTAACAATTCTATTTCCTTCTTTATGTCATTCTTTGTGTGGTCTGTGTAAAAAGGCGCGAACCGCTGGGCGCCATTGTCAGGATTCGATTTGAATTTGGAACGTAGACGTCCCGCCGTTTCATTATTCGCGGGTGCCGATGTGAAAAAGTTTTATTGTCAATGGATTCGAAAATATTTTGGGGTGGTATTATTTTTTATGTGAAATGAAGATTTAGATATGTGAATATTTTAACGGCATTGGGATCAAGGTAATTACAAAATTACCTAATAAGTTGGTGATAGGAAATAAGTTTTAAAACTATATTCAAAAGAAAAAAATGTGCAGACTTACACGTTATTGCGTTCCTCTTTACTCTTGATATGTGAACTAAAAAATAACCTAGGTTCAATCGCCCACGATGCAATATAACATCTGTTTCTACAGACATGTATGGCGTTGAAAGAAACAGAAATTATGACGTTCTGTTGACTTTACGAAAGTGTCTAGTGTTGGCAGTGCTCACAAAATTAAGTAATTTACCGGAAGATCTAGAAAAATACCGATTTCCAATATGAATTACCAAAAAAAAATGTATGTTGTCCTGAAACATTTTTATGTGAATATTTATGTTTATTTAAGACTAGCTGTGCCCGCGACTAAGTCGGCGTGGAGTTTAACAAAAAAATATTTAGTAGAAATAAAAGTAGCCTTAGTTACTCCTTATTATATCAGCTACCTGCCAGTGAAAGTCCCGTCAAAATCGGTCCTGCCGTTTCAGAGATAAGCCGGAACAAACAGACAGACAAAAATTATAAAAAATGTTATTTTGGTATATGTACCGTATATACGTTCATATGCATGTAGTAAAAAGCGGTTACAACCAGACACTCCAATTTTATTTATTAGTATAGATATCCATTATTTTTTCACATCAAAAGCTTTTTAAACAATAATAAATAATTTCATAGTTAATGAGCATGAGAAGAACGACTCCATGCAGGACTCGCGTATTCGTCTGCAGAACAAGATAGCGCTGGTGCGCAAGTCCGCAGAACATGTCACGAAACTGCCAATCGAGTGGCAGTGGGCACCGTTGTAAATCGTTACGAACATGTACCTTCTCTTTGACGGTCTGGCGGTAGGTTACTGGAAGTCCTGTCCAGGAATACGCCGAGACACCTAGGGGTACATTATGCGCTGCAGGTGCACCCTGTCACTCAATTTTCAATCTGCGGTTTGCTTAGCAGTTAAGCAGTTGGAATGCGCAAAAGACAGTGTTACACTAGAACGTGCTTTCCTATACACAGTAAACAATGTTTCTGTCATTTACCACGATAATTTTACAAACATAGTTGATAGTATCAGGCGTTTCTTTGCAGAAATTCATTGTTATTCAATTAGTATTAATTTAGTTTGCATTAGTAAATGTATTAGTAATTAGTATTAATTTAATTTGTGCTTGCCGATTGTTGCAAAGTAAATTAACACTAATTCAATTTTACAAACGTTTTACGTTTACGTTTTACGTTAGATATACTGCCCTAGTTGGTTGTATATACTGGTTTTTTGATGACTATAAAGCACATGTTTGTATATTTTGGATGGTATAAGAAAATTATCTTGAAAACTATCATATATACAATTTTTACTTATATCTCGTTAAAATATTGCAAATTTTAACTACTTTTATCCTAGACTTCATTTAAATAGTAGTTTAAAAAAAAAGTTAAATGATATTTTATTTTTGATATTTTTCGGCGTTCTTGTAAGTGCCGTGTTTTGTCCTTCACGCCCTTTGCATTGCACATTTAACTTTTTTTTAATTTCATTACATTACCTAAATTCAGTTACCTACATGTCAGATGGCGGGTGATGTGATTATTTACTGAAGTTCATATACGTTTAACAGGAGAAAATAGTAACAATAATTTCACATAAGTAGGTACATAATTATGATACACATTTGATGCATTTAATTCTGAATATTATCGGACTATTTTTTTAACGTATTACGTATTTTCGGTTAATTTATTTTACCGTAATAACCATACAAATACAATTTTACCAATTTACAACACTATTTAAGAATATGAATTCTGAAGTTTAGTCGTACCTACACAAAGTGTAAAATTAGTTTTCACTTAACTAGTTACATTTAAAAGTTCTATTTAACGCTCGGCAGAGTTGCAACCCCTGAAATACAAAATTTTATCGTAATACATCCAGAAACTAAGTGAGTATCTGTTAATAAATAATATAATATCTGTTCACGAATAACAATAATGTGCGCCATATGAGGTGGGACACGCGCCTGCGATTTTCATTTTTATTTTGTTACGATAAAATATTGATTATTGTTTTTATGAATATATTTTATTATTAATTCCACAATATTTAAATTAATAACTTTTTTTTTTAATTAGTTCGTGTTATATCTGCGTAAGCGGACAGATTTTGTATGATTTTATTTCATTTATCGGATGTTTTTGATCTTGCATGACAAATTTTCTTTATATTTACCGACCTAATATTACTTAGTGATTCGATTGCCGGTCTCTCGCACCAGAGACTCGGATTCCAATCAGATTCCAAGCCGTACTTCGTCGCTGCCACGTCGACTCGTTTAGCTTGTGGATTAACTAAGACTCCCAATTCGCAATGGAAATTTATAAACACTCGATGAAAATTTGCTATTACAATTTTGTTACCTGTAATATTACAACGTTTGAAAATGAAATTGATATATTTTTTGATATTCACAAACATAAATTTTTCATAAGGTCACATTGAAAATAAGCGATGCAGCGATAACATTGTTATTCTTTTATTGTTGTGTGTGTTATTAATTAATTGATATACGTAAATCGTTATAACAATATTTACACAGAACCGATATTGTAATGTTAATGTGAATGTGAATGTCGTGTTTTGTTTCAAGTGTATTCCACTTAGCGTCAAATCTCGTGGCCCCGATTGAAACGGGACTAAGTCAGTACTCAGGACGCTCGGGACAGCAAAATGATGCTAATCAAACTCATTTGTAATGCGTGTCCAACTCAACGCTACATATCATAGGAGAGTGATTATAGTATTACGCGCAGAAGATAAATTAACCCTTTATGTTCGGTAATAGTTTAAATATGTAGGATTTAACCGGGGACTAAGGAGAAGCACTACCGCCTATTAATGCCGTGAGACCACAAGCAGGTTTGCAGTTTGGTGCAAAATGTGAGGCCAGTTTTCTACCAAACAAGGTAATTTACAATGTCCTTTAAAATGAGGAAATGTAATGAAATTTGCCGAAACGCAAAAGTATTGGTGCTCACGCCTTAACGAGGCATAATTTTAACACGACGATGTCAAGAAAATTATACATTACCCATAATGATTTAATCAGGATACTGAGTGACATCAGAAAGTGCTCCCGATGAAGTGTTGGAATTAGCGGCCGGGATTTGTAAACATCAGGCGTTTATTATGCAAGGAGCAGTCGGGTTTAATAAGCATCGGATGGTTTTTTATTTAAACAGATAATTTAATACCAACCAAAACAATGTTTTATTTTTTCGTTTCATTTCTATGTTCACAACAGTTTTGCTATGATAAAATGAGATGCCAGTCAGTAACGGGGGTAGTTTACTTACTCCTATTGTTTTGTTTTTGAGAGGCAAATCTATAGATACACCTAAGTGTTTTGCAACACGGCAATGGGTTCGACTCAAAGGGATTCTAAAAGTTCTTGTTCTTGTCATTTGCGTTACCTCTCTCGGTTTCACGGTTACTTGAGACAATATAAGCTATCGTCTTCCGGGAAATGTAAAGATAGATAGTTTTTGTGGCGAGGACATCGGTGTTATGTCCAGTTTTCAACTGTAACTTGTAGGTTTCATGACGCTAATTTTCTGCTACTTCAAAATAAAGTAATTCACGGCAACACGTAATAAGTATAGTATTACACGACCATGCGATAGTCGATTTATATATACATCTAAATTTAAATTACATACTATTTTATGAGATCTAGGACAAATAGTGGTAAAACTAGATTTGGTTCAATAACATTTAAACAAGATGCTAGTTATTAAATACAATTTTATAATCTGTCATATCGCGACTGCTGAGTGGGCGTGCAAATCGATTCGAACGAAAGTGAGCGAGTTTTTTCACGAATCGATCAATATTTTTTGCGCTGGCTACCCCGCGCCGTGGCAGTCGAGGGTCAGCAAGGTTGTTAAAGCATTCTGTTTAAATATTATATAACCGTGTATTTACATTAAATTAACTTGTAATACAATTCCAAAAAGAGTAGTTGGGTTTACTACATGAACGTAAAAGTAATGGAATTTTTGAATGTGTGTGTCATATAATATTAATAATATTATTGTTCAAAATAAGGTATAAAAGTACCAATTAAAGAACCTTAATAGAGATTAAAATCCCTTATCGTAGGTTCAGTAAACTAAGTCATTCATTGATTGATTTTCATTCATCGATTCAGTGAACCCTACAAGCGGGGGTAGCCTAGTGGTTTTAAACTCGGTCTTCCGCACGGGAGACTCGAATTCGAATCCGGCACGCGTTTCTAATTCTCAAATTAATGTTCTAATTTTGCTGCAACGAAGGAAAACATCGTGAGGAAACCTGCACACCTGAGTGTTCCTCATTAGGTTGTCAAACGTGCGTGAAAGGTGAGAAATCCTTTCATTGTGAGAGGAGACTCGAGCCCAACAATGGGACAGTATGGGTTGGAATGATGATTGTTAGGTATAACCTAAATTCAAGATTATTAATTATAATATACCGTAGACGACAGAAAAATAGGTAGTAGGTACACTGCACTACATATAACTTCAATATTTTTCTTATTCAAAGTTATATATGCTATATTCGCGTAAGACCAGCCACAATTTAAAATTTAGTTATGTGTGTAATGTAAACAGTTCGCTTAATTTTAGAAAAAATGTATTTACGTTCACGAATAGTAACTGCACCCAAAAACAAACATTACTCATATTTTTATTATGCCTTTAAACAAATCATGTTTACCCTATACATTTGATCTAGTCCTAGGCTACCAACGGAGATCCCGGAGTCTGGAAGGAGGGTTTTAGCGCGGTAAAAATCCCGCATCACCCGGCGTCGCTCCCATGGCACTGGGTATCTTTTGATGGTTTCCCCTTTCAAACCAAAAATAGGCTAGTTCCAAGACAATCAGGCAATTTATTAGTAGAGCCGCATGCAAATCGTGCTTTTAAATTGTCATATTCAAACAGGTAAACTTTGTTTTATCAATATATTATATTATTATATGAAGCTAAATTTGATTTGATTGATAATTGTAAATAACTCAGTTATTCAGCTTACACTAAATAAAATTACCGTTGGCAGCCCTACTGGCCGCCGCGGGGTGTCGCTACCGGCAGACACTGCGGACGGTGACCGGTGAGGTGGCGAAATTGATGGTATCCGCCATTTTTTTACATGCCGCTCGTCACGTCCTGATGTGGGTCAATGTCAGATCAACATGTCCTAAGCTGATTCGATTTCGATGTGGAAGCTTATTGATTCTCACCGATATTTCTGTTTTTGTTATATACAGTTGTGTGACCACAGACAAAAAAAGGTGAAAAACGCCATTAGAATAGATTACGTATCGATTAAAATTTGTAGGGGCGTAAACAATTTAAAGGAGTTAGATTATCGACATTTTCTGTCACGAAGATGACAATCATTAAAAAATTAGCTTGATGATGACGTCCAGAGTGATTTCGATGTTGTTGCGGCATCTGACATCCTGATGATGAACGCTGGGAGGCATGACTTCCCTGTACAAACGACTCTTTTATGTTTAAACCTATTAACACAAAATATGAATGTTTGATGTCTGTAATAAAATATTTTTACTCTATTGCTACAAATAAGAAGATCTATAAATGTAAAATTACTGAAGTTAAAAAATTTCATAGCAAAATCAATATTAAATGTTCAATATTCAAAATCATTCAATCATTTAGGAATCTTGTATGAAATTTATGCACATCATGTATTGCTTCTACTACCGTTTCGAAAAGGTGCTTGAACATTGAGAAGAAACGGCGAATGAAAATCCTCAGCACATCTTTGAAACATATTTTTGAATATACCTTTTAAATAAAATGCCATACATGAGAGAATGCGATTTTTTGATGTTTGTGTCTGCGGCAGGTAACCTCCCTGAACCACGCCACCTATAAACAATATACTTTCATCATTTGAAAGGTACATTATTCCGGATGGATATAGGTTATATGTCATTTATAATATACGTAAGTGTTCCACCTGAACGAACTCGGGGCGGGTTATTAGTAGTAGGTACTGTATACTTACAAATATACCAGAATATTTGAAAGCATTTTAAAAAAGGATGATTTCTTATCTAACCTGTGTGTATTTCAATTATATATCTTTTTTGAAATATATTTATATTATTTTGTATTTATTTTCGTTAATGAAAGTTTTCTTGTCATTGCGAAATACATTAGAATCGAATAGAATATTTAATTAATAATTTATCCCAAATATATTGCACCTTTATCGTGCAGATCAACACAATATCATGAACGAAAACAACCTTTACAATCATGATATCATATATTAACCCAATTCCCCGTCCGTCGGATGATGACAGGAGATTTTAACCCCATGAAAATATTTACGTAAATCTCAAGTATCATAGCCAAATATTTGGGCGAATTAAAAAAAATAAAACGCCCATATGTCAGATTAATAAATTCGGTCAACCCTTTATTTACGGACCGGTCGTTTAGGCTCCCATTATCATATTTAATGCTAAACAAACACGGGATTTTTGCTTCTAAATGACTTCATTCGACTAGTAAAGTTAATCGGTTAAATAAATCCAACTTCGATATCAGGGGTTTACGTTTGCGTTGTTTTGTTTAGTAATATCTCTATTGAAACGAAAAATGCTATTTTTTCGTTTTGTTAGCAACGTACAAACATATGCCACATGGCTGACATGGTAACAACTGACTAGGTTTAAAAACCATTAGGTATTACTTTAGATTCATCTAAACGCTGCCGTTATATTATCTTCTAATTAAATTTCAATTATTTCGTCATATATTATAAATATAAAAAGAAATATAAAATAGAATTAATTATGAAATAAATTCTACTGTGTGGATAAAAGTTTGAAACATATAATTCCCCTCGACTGCTAGCGTTTCGTGGTATTCATTCATACGAGAACACACGCACATCGCCATCAGCGTAGCCACCAACTACAAGTCGACTGCCAAACGCGATGGTACCAAACATGATGGTGGATTCAAGTACCTTTATTATTTCTTTCACTATCATCAAGATCTTTAACTATCTATTAACCACCAACTCCGTATTTTGTGTTTTTGCTTATGAAAAATTTTATTTTGTTAAGCAAACCAAAATAATTGTTATTTTTGGAATTTTACATTTTTAACATAATATTCCCAGAGATTAATGTTCTGTCTTGGTAACGCAAACCACGTCCTTTTTTCGTCGGAGACTCGGCCGTTCCCAAAGGGTTAACTGTCCATTAAGGGGCTATACTTTGTTCGCGCTTCGATTTATGGAAATTAACATTATTTAGCCAAACCGGGACTTTGATCTAACGATGATGCCCTTTATTTTTTGCCGGAGTCATGTTTGTGTGGGCGGTAACGATTTTGATAAGTCGTAAATTTGATAATGTCTCAACATTTAAATAAATCAGTTTTAGACTGTTGAGATCATTGGGAAAGCTTTATAGTTTTGAAACGTAAAATTAAAATTGTGCAAGCGACAGTCATCATATACTAAAATTAAAGTTGGTGCGTTAGAATCAAGTAAAATACATAAATATAGTTACGTCTCCGTTCTTCAAACCCTCAAATTTAGCATCTGCTTCACCGTTTTAGGGTTATATTTTAAAACTTCGCGTGGGCTTAAATCCCGATGTGTTCTTTGGCATGTTCTTACTAAACATGTCAGGAACTAGTTCTGTACATCGATCTCTATGCTGTCTATGTTCAAAAGTTAAAGACAGTATAAAACTGGTAATTGTTAATGAATTCAAAATATTTTTGAGAGCTTTAGAAATAAAAAAACAAACAAAAAACTCAATATCACAGTTAATAAATCATTAGCCGTTCACAATAACAGGGTCATACAATTATAATGACAATAAGTCTAAACTGTCAACTTGATAATACCCGACCATGTCATTCGTCGGTAATTAATAGACAAAACAGTTTGTAGGAATCGGCCTCTTGGACCCAGCCGATGGGTAATTTTCGAAACCTCAAAGCAACATATGGTAGTGGCAGACGCCACACCAACTGTCGCGTCGTCCATCTCGTTTCTTCTAATGCAAATTACCGTAAAACAGACAGAGAAACAACATTCATTAGTCGGTAGTACCATCATTTGAATGTGGAATCGCAAAAAAGTGTATTGTTTGTTGCGCATGCGCCGAGCCACGTGCGGGTGCAGGAAGTAGGGTAGGCTTTGGCGCGAATTTGAGCACAATTCGAAATTTCGAATAAGGAATATTCGAACAGGATATTGGGATGATAATCGTCGATACTTTTTTCGTCGTTCGAGGAAACGACATATGGATTATGGGCGATTTCATATATGTACGCCCGCAGTTACTGGTTATAGAACTGGTGACTGTTACTGCTTACTGTAGGAGCACAAAAAGGGAATTACAATTACTTACAGTATATTAGCTATACAATAGTTTATACTAGTAAACTGAATTTAGTTCGCCAAACTTATTTTAAGGGCTACTTATTTAACTCTTGATAGAACTACGGTAAAAAAAATTCCGTTTCCATGGGCCTTTTTCTGGGGCATAAATATTCTAGAAATGAAGCTCTAACATGTGGCAATTTAGCTAAATTTCATCCTAATCTATTAAATGACTTCTATGATACTAAAGACATACAAACAATAGTTTAATTTAAAAATTATATTTATGTACTTCTAAGAGCACACCTATGTCAAAAAATGTAAAATGCTGGTTCGACGCTGTCACACTTATACAAATGATAAAAAAACATATAAACATTGACAAAATAAAAATGATTTCATCTCGCGTATATTTCAGTAAAATATGAAGAATATTTCGACTTTACCATGTTGAAAAAATAGAGCAAAACGGAAAATTTCTGAAAAAATTCAAGAATAAAAAAAAATATGTTTATGTTCATAATATTATCGTGAAAAAGTAACATCAGTATTTTTAATTATACAAAAGTTACATTCTAGTTATCTTACCGTCACAGGAACACGACATATGGCGAACTCGCGCGCATCCCTTCAGTACTAACCCCAAGGACGGGGTGCACCCACCTGAGGGTGACTAAAAGTTTACTTTTGTAACAAAATACGTATCTAATTCTAAAGCTGTTATATAATAAACAAATAATAAATGGCCTTTCACACACTCACACCCCGCTATAAGATTACACACACAAATGACATATCACAATGTCTGCCCCACCCAGAAATCGATTGCGGGGCTTTTTGCTCGGTAAACAGGGTCACCAATTGTGCTATGAAATATTATCTAAAATCGATAGTCAATGTCTCATAATTTTTGGACATAAGCTATTTTTAATACATTTTGAAATTTTCAACTCTTTGTTCTCCTTTGCAAATTATTTCGTCAGTTTACTCATATGCTACAAATAAAAAATTATTGTGAGCAGTGGTAAGCTAATTTCCAACTCTAATTTTTCAAATTATGTGCGTATTACAAATTAATTATCACGCGCTTCGAAGAACCTGTGAGTTTTCAATCATGTTCAGAAAGGTGTCTGAAGTCTGCCAACCCGTTTTTTTATGTTAATAGCCCACAAACGAGCAGACGAGCCACCTGATGGTAAGTGGTCACCGTCGCCCATGGACGTCAGCAATACCCATGGTATCACTGATGCGTTGTCGGCCAGGAAATCAGAAGAAGGTAAAAAAGAAAGAAAAAACTGGCTCTCAAGCCCCCAGCCGGAACACGACGAGTCGTTTGGCGGCTGACTCAAGCAGGAGGGTGGTAGCTAGCCAGGCAGACTTCACGGAAAGATAATAATGCCAGTAATAATATTAATGACTTAATAATAATACTGATAATATAATCCTTACGCGAAGCCCTACCAGCAAGCAGGCTGAGTTCTGTCGCCTCTTACGACACCCTGTTTTGTCAGCATGGGATTGGGGGGAGTATTCTAGGCCGCCTCAATACGGCCGTACTGGCCAGAGGAGAGCTGAGCCGACCAGTGAAACAATTGTAGGTTGTATTGATGATATAATAATAACCATCTTTGGTGTGTTTTGGATAATAATAATAATAATATTTAATGTGTCTATTCTATTAATTACTTAGTAAGTATTTTTTAATCGGACCGATTCATATTTGTATGTATCTGTTTGTAAAGACCATAAAATCCATAGGAGAGCTTTTTAAGGCAATAGCCGACAATCGAGCAGGCCTGCCACCTACTGGTCAGTGGTCATCGTCGCCTGTGTACATCCATTAGAATAAGCCACCGTCGATGGGCCAGGTGAGCCAGATGGTCCCCGACAACTCGCTCATTACAAGCTCTCCTACTCTGCAACCGAAGATAACTACAAGTTATCCCTTCGATACGGTTATTGTATATATTGTTGTAAATAAAGCATGTCAATCGATTACAATAGTCAGCTGTCACTAATCGCTACTTGGTGGCGCTGGTGAGCTGAGCGGTTTTAGGTAGTCGGTTGCGAGAGTGTTTGGAAGCAACAACTATTTGTTTAAACGCCAGCGGCATTATTAAATTAAAGCAATTAATCTCGAATTGTGTTTTTCTGGATCGAAGCTTATACGTGTAAACTATCATACCCCTGCGTCTACCACCATGTGATCTAATGCAATGCGAATTCAAGTTTTTATCGTATATACGTTTTTTTCCTTTCTTACCTTCTTCTTGTTTCCATGCCGACAACGTATCAGTGATACCTTTGATCGTGCTGAGGCTCGTCTGCTCGTTTGTCGGCTATTATCATAAAAAAATACGTTTAACCTTATTTGTACTATTTCGATTTTGATGAGAAAACTTCAAATACTTTTTAACATACAATATCATGCACGCCGAAACAGTTTACAGTGACTGTTTGTATAAAGAAAAAGCAATAACAATTGAATACAGGCCACACAGGGAACAGTCGTAAAAGGCGAAGAGGGGCGGGCCACGGGA
This sequence comes from Megathymus violae, assembly GCA_003671415.1. Lineage (NCBI taxonomy): Eukaryota > Metazoa > Arthropoda > Insecta > Lepidoptera > Hesperiidae > Megathymus > Megathymus violae. Next base: position 162,653 of record PDGT01000058.1, on the reverse strand, counting down.
TCTGGACCAACGGCGTAGGCGCCACCGCCGGCCGGAATGGTCGACAGTCATATACAAACAGTTTCTACAATGCTATGAATAAATATTTTTTTCTCTTTAACGGCCAATAAATATGTCAAAATTGTTATTGTCTATAAAACAGTATAAATAAAGTGAAAAAAAATAATCTTTTGAAATTTTTCTGAAACGGTATGTTAAAAAATATCCTATCGTTACAACGGAAACAAGAAATGTATCTTAGTTATTAAAAAAATATTAGCAAAGCGGTAAAGATATTTCTAAATTATTATTACACAATTAAACGAAGCGAGTAGACATCACTAAAGTCCTCAGGCAAAACCTCATAAACCACTTAAGCGCCATTTAAACCAAGCGGAACCGTTCAGTTTTTTTATTGCTAAATTTTTACCGATTATTAAAACGAATTAGCCAACGTTTAAGGATGTAAAAAAGCGGAGAAATTTATTAGTTTCCTAAACCATAAAATTAGTGACTATCTTCGAATCTAAATGGCAGCGCAGTAGTCAAAGTCACTACCGTTGTGATTCTCGTTAAGATATTTTGGCGGCGATCAACGCCATTTTTTACATTTTAAAATTGTCACGTTTGAAATAACTACTACCGTTTGTATCAACGCTAAGTGACAAATGTAATAAACTTTAATAACCCGATGACAATTTTCCTATTCTATTAAAAATTTTCGGAAAGTTATATCTTTTATCTATACAGATATTACAAAGAGTGAGTACGATATTTGTGAGTTTGTGCGTATGCTATCTACATCCGGAATAATGTAGAGTACGTTATTCCGGATGGACATAGGATAAATAGTTCGAATGAAATTTTCTATCCGTCTGAATGTTATATTATCGAGAGTTACGGCACGGATTTCCATACAACGGTTTTAAAACTAATTCATTATATTAACAGCGTGTTAACAGCAGAAAAAAATTATTACACGTCAAATAAGGAGCACTGATTATTTCCTAGATTTACTAGTATAACAATAAAGCAATAAAAGAAAGATTATTATTTGATTATTAGGGAAGGACTGGATTTGAAAGTTAAGATCTTAAAAGAATTATAACTAGTGTCAGCTTAGAAATACGAGTGTAATAACTGAATAACATGCAGGTTCAAAAATTTTTGTTGATGACAGTAAAACTCATCAATAACTACCAAAACGTATTTGTGTTGTATAGGGCCGGCCTAGGATATTCCCCCCAATCCCATGCCGGCAGAAAAGGTAGTAAGCGGAGACAGAAGCCGGCCTGCTTGGTGGTAGGGCTTCGTTTTAGGAATATGCCATCAATAATATTATAAAGAAATTAATATTATTACTGGTATTATTATCTATCCGTGAAACCTGCCTGGCTAGCTACCACTCTCCTGCTTGAGTCAGCCGCCAAACGACTCGTCGTGTTCCGGCTGCGGGCTTGAGAGCCAGTACTTTCTTTCCTCTTTCTTCATGGCCAACAACGCAGCAGTGATACCTTTAGTGTTACTAATGTCCATGGGCGACGGTGACCACTTACCATCAGGCGGTTCGTCTGCTCGTTTGTCGGTTATTTACATAAAAACAAAAAAAAAACAAAATCGGTTTTCAAACAGACGAGAAAAATACATTAATTTATCTTTGTATAATATCTTTGTGTAATTATCATAAGAAATAGAGAATAAATTATAAGATCTAATAACATATCTTACGGTCATCGTATTATCATCTCACGGTATGAGCACTTCATAAAGTGCCAATTAAGTATATGAAATTTTTGAAGTCAATTGACGACATAATTCCACGTATTCTTCTAAAGAAGTCATCGGATCATCAAAGTTAAAGTTTAATTGTCTCTTCCAGTTAAAACAATAACTTAACACCTTACGTGTTAAGTTAACATTAACATCAACAAAAGCACAAGGGCTCATATCCGGAAATATTTATTTGCGGAAAAATAAATCCTAATTGTTAACATCATACAGTTAAATCTGCTTTAAAACATGGTCCGCAATAGATCATGCTGTTAGTTTAAGCTATCTTGAAGCGTACTACACTAACAATATAATACATTTTTGAACGGTCTTGCCATGCTAAGAGTGAAACCTGTAATCTATTGTCAAATAAAAAGGACTGAAATCGTTTTGTAAGGCGTTTATTGTCACGTGGACACAATAAATTTATTTTTATGGCCCGCGGGGCGACAAATACACCGATGGTCAGCGTTTGACTACTCACTTTGACTGATAGTGATTGACCTGTCCCGCTGTTCCTTGTCTCACTTTCATTTTCTGAAGATAAAGTTTGACAGTCTTTTGTTCTTGTATTTAACAACTAGTAACTCGCCTGATTGCCTCCAAGGCTCATGTTTGCACGTAGCAACGTATTAAGTATTTAAAGAAATTCAAAGTTGTAAAAAATAGCCTTCATCGTGAATCTATATTAAAAAAGAGACAGACATACTTTGTCTTATACTACGTTGTCTTATACAACAAGATTAAAAAACTATTAAATAACTATAATATAGCAAATTATAATTTCTTGCAATAATTACCGATATTTTCCTTAGTTTTGAAAAAATCAAGATTTACAAAATGCTATTTCGAAAAACCTAAACACCTCCATTGTCTACAAATTGTATGCAGCGTATAATATATTATTCAGAGCTTGATTGACAGATTGACACTATACTGAGCATCGCGGACCCGCAAATTAAATGGTACGTGAGTAACGAGCATCGATAGAAACCAGCAATTATTGATTTAAACGATCACTTAATATCGATTACTGGCATCTCCAAAAGGAATAGCGGAATATGATATACGTAAATAATACACTTGATTTTGCACTATAAATCAATATATTTATGAACGATGGAGTAATACACTGGTGGTTCGATGAGTTCGCACTGCATTAGTTCGAGATTGAAATAAATTACAATTGTCTCCCTGTGTTTTAATTCCATTGAATGATATAAAAAAATGTATGACAAAATAATAACTACGCAGCAAAATTTTATGTGATGATTTCAAAATAAACTTAGTATCTGTATAGATCTACTTTACACCCACACCTGTCAGTCCAGAAAGGTAACCACCAATTTGCCAATTTTAATGAGATTTTACGCTTCGAAAAAATAAATATCTACAATTTTGAACTTATTATAATTTAGTAACATAATATTTAGCCAATTTAACATTAAATTAACATACCGCAGACATTAACTATCGCTTACAAACTTTCCTAGCATCGAACACCAGGAGGATCACCGTCGTTACCATCTAAATAAATTGCACCAATTGCGTTTGTTAACTGGTTTTCGAACATTACATCATACTGTTAAATTTAGAAGGAACCGTAATGGTAGCCAGCCAACTGGAGTATTGACAAACCTAAATTGGACGTATGACTTTAATCGTACATCATCTGCGGACGTTATACATTTAAAGATTAACTCTTAAATTTTCTATTTTTGCCGATGTTTTGATCCAATTTTACATGTGTCACGGTCACTGCGAGACTGAAGTATCGGAAAATAAAACAAATATTGTGAGTATCCGTCATAGTGAAAATATGAACTAAATTGTATTAAGTTCACCGTCCTTAACTTCATCGCCTCGTCCATTGGTTTAATATAAAACTATTTACCGTGTTGAACTAACCGAATAATTTACTGTGACGGTATTCGACAACATTTAACTATGGATGGATTTTTTAAAAGGTATAAAATTTAAAATCATCGATTAGGCAATCGAGATATGACTTTAAAACTTTTGAAGTAAATACGCTTTTAATTATAGCTCTCTTCTGCAACCGGTTATTAAGTGGTTGCGAAACATCAAAATAGATGGTTTCTACCAAGGGCGGGGGTGATCCACCCTAAGCTTTATGGATTTATTTCAATTTCAAATCTTTTGGGTGGTATTAAATGAGGCATATTCTCTTTTGTGAGAAGGTCGCGGATAATTATGTTTCGATGTCTTTCAGTCAGTTTGAAGAAATATCAAAGATGTGATTATCAAATTTCCATGATTGAGCTCGCACAGAGAATCCTAGTACGCTTACGTGTCTGCGTTTATTTTAATTTAACGTTGATTCATTGCAACTGAATTAATGTGAGGCCTGCTGGAAGAATACATAAAGTTTGACAAATTTATTTCTTTATCCGTGAGATCGTTCTGATTTTAAATTTAATTTCTATGATGAACAATAATTTTTACTTAGACTTAGAGTTTATTTGAGTTCCGCATGCTCCAAAACCCCGACAACCGGTATATGAAGAGCACGAACTTTGCCAACATGGTATATGTACCGAACGAAGTTATGCAAACAGCAAAGTATAGTCCTACGGAGTTTGTAAAGCTGTTCGTTATTATTCTGTAATTAGCTTGTATTTTTATTGCTTCGTTGGTAACACGTTATTACCAAAGAATAACCAGCGTAGTACCTATTGAGCCAAATAATAAATAACGACGTCAGCCCCGGCTTCGATTCTCAGCTGCGACAGACTGTTATGTGACAGATAAATGGTGATTCTCGGCTCATGGGTGTTTGTGATATCATATTTTTGTACGACCTAACCACTCGCAATACAAGGGCTCCTAGTGCGTGATTAAAAAAAAGTGGGAAGTAAATTCATACACAAAATTCTTTACTGGAGTTCCAAGAAAAAAATAAATGCGTCCACCCTATTCCAGTCGGCGGCCGCTTGACCCAATCGATTAAGTTTTTGCCACTCGCTTCCAAATAAAATCATAAATTTCAATACAGCGACGGCAAAAACTCTCCTCGTATCATACGCCCGAGGCGTGGCGTACTCGATTTATGGCTAAATCTTATGAGAACTTTCGACTGCAAACCCATACAATAGTATGTGTTACACTTAACATGTTGCGATTGGATTGCGGAAATGTTGCAAAATACTTGCGTTTCATTATTTATTTATTTCAAGATTTATGCACCGGGAGATTAAAAAAAATTGTCAAGGAAAACGGAATACAAGGGAGATATACGATATATATATACATATGTGTATTAATAAAATAATCATTGTAACATAGAGTAAACTCAAGGACCATTAATAATCAATTATTAATAATAACAATAATAATGTATTGAGATCTTCATTATTTATCACAGTAATTAGATATTTCTAATAAAGGTAAACTTGTCTAAAGTTAAATATTTTGCATTGATCAAAATAAGATCTGATCACGTGATCACGTGTGTTTGATGTGAAGTTTTTTTAACAACCCAGAACAGTCCCAGAACAGTTACTTGACTTTTTTAATAATAATACTTACCAACGTAAGTGCCGTAGTCATGCATGTATAGAAAATCATACATTGTGTTTGCGGATTGTTGCAAAGTAAATGAATACTAATTTAATGCTGTAGTTTATTGTGTTCTAGCTCTACCGATGTTTATATCGGTGTAAACATAAATTCGAAATTTGCTGAAAGGCTATAAAAACAACAGTACTGTTTGCATCAAAAAACGACTAATACATGACGTTTATTTAATTTGTTTATTTAATTTTTATTTGACCGTGTGTGGAGTACTGTAGTCACTTTTGGGCTGGTGCTGCCAAATGTCACCTATCAGCGTTGGACGCGATAGAGAGGCGTGCAAAGAGGCTTATTGGTGACCCAGATCTACTCGGAACCAATCTGCGTAGCCTTGAGCACAGGCGCAGGGTTGCCAGTCACTCGGTATTCTATAGGATACATTTTGGAGAGTGTGCGCAGGAATTATTCGAAGTAATTCCCCCTTCGCCGTTTCTCCATCGAACAACTCGACGTACGGCGGGTATGCATTCTTATGTAGTGAACGTACCACCTATACGGACGACGCGGTTTGCGTCGTCATTCATTGTGCGCACTGCAAAGGATTGGAATAACTTGCCCGCGTCGGTGTTCCCGCCTTCTTACAATTTGGAAGTCTTCAAGAAGGGAGTAAATAGGGTATTATAAGTTAGTGCGTTCACCACCTTAGACTTCATCGCCACTTTCCATCAGGTGGGATTGTTGTCAAGCATTAACTTATTCTATGTAAAAAAAAATTGGATTCTTACTAGTCTTGTTAGCGTTAAAAATTGTCATGAAGTGAACTTTGAAAAGACACAGGAAGTCTTAATGAATTTTAAGGGTAACCGACAATCGAGTAATGAGTATAAATTAAGGGATATTATATTATATTAGTGAAATGAATAACAAGCTCTTGCAAAAAATAGGGTTGTCATCAAAGTGTCATTGCAATTTCGGAGGCGAGATTTGAAGTCGAAACGTTACAAATTTTCGATTGCATCTGCCTTACATTTTGCTGCTATTTGCTGCTACATCTTATTTATTAAAAATTAACATGTGTTCTATATCAAACTTACTTAAAACAACATCGACTTAACTATTTTTTTACACTGGTTATTTTACATTTGCTTAAATTACAATAGGTATATAAAATGTATCTGCATATAATATCATTGTAATTATGTTATAAGTAAGTTGTTTGAACTATATTATGGTTTATTTTATTGGAGGATTAAAATAGTATCTATTTTGGAAGCTTCAACAGTTTTTACGATGGAAGACGTGAAGACTTAGGTTTATGTAACCTTCATAATTTTTAATTCCAAGACACTGAAACAATATTTCACTTGAGTATAGAGGTATAATTCAATACGTCATATCATTGTATTTTTTAAATGTCTTTCGCTAAAACCATAACAATACACTTGTAATAGAAAAGAATTTAGGTACTAAATAAATATCTTTCGTTACAATAAACCTATGTTCGATAGCGACGATTGAAAACGACAATGTTTCGCATTCGACCGTCCGTTGCGTTTGCCCAAACCTCTCTAATTCAATTAGGGTTTCGCAAGCATTAGGACAATAAGACGAAGCCGCAAAGTTGTAAATAACAGCCTTCGGACTCGTAATCGTGGCTCTGCGGATAATTTACCAGATATAATGTGTCATTTCGATAATTGTACAGATTTAGAACAAATTGAACGTGGTCGGACTGGCACGAATATGTGCGCCGCCGAATTGAAGTTCATGAAAGTCAAAGAACAAACAATTTGTAATTGTTGCAGTCGTCGTATTTGTCTTTTGTAAATCTAAACTAGAATGTAAAGATTAAAATCGATATAAAATAAAAATGAAAAAAAAATGAATGAAAGATATGAAAGTGTCAATCTATATTTATAGTTTTGTGATCGGATATGTTTTGGATTTCTTTATGTAGATACATTCTTTATTTTTTCGGTATAGAGTCCTAAACTTTGTTTTGTAGTTTGAGTCTCAGCGTCAGACTGTCCAAATGTACCTAACGCTAAAACCATCGAACACATTTAGACGATTATTACCATATTGGAAATTTATATTATTTAGAATATAGAAAGGTTTATATTAGGGATGTTATGGATATAAAACTTTGGATCTTGATACGGATACGTATATATGAATAATATTTTATCAGTTTCGGTTACGGTTACGGATATTAAGTGATTTACGACCTTCTTAAATATATCATCTATTTATATTGTATTATGTATATGTTACAGTTAAAACCAGATTTTAGATAGAACGCGTTTTCCCTACTTAGAACTAGTTTTCACTAAATGCATTTGTTAAAACTAGAATTAACTAATGCTCAAAATTGAATGTCAGTTAAAACTAGTTCTTGCTAGACAAAACACGTTTTTCCGAAGTGAGTCTCAGTCAAAACTGTTCTCAAAGTTCATCGTATCTTATTCTAATTGATCGCAAGTCGTCCCTTGATTCAACAAGTGCGGGGGAATCCCTTTCCGAGCGCCATCCACGCGCTGTGTGCTCGTTCATTCTAACCCTGGGGAAACCCTCATGGGTTCCTCTCAGTCGCAGGGGCGACTGATAGGATATGTCGGACTCCTACCAGCTAAAACCCCACGGTGTTCTCTCAGTGCCCTTTGTCGGGAATGCGGGTACGCTCTCGCATTCTTCCAAGGTCCCGACGGCGTTCGCTCTTCTACACAGCTCGGCCCTGTGCGGGATGAATCTGGAGCTACTTGATCCCTCCGTCTTTGAGGTGCACGCGGGAACACCGTGCGCATCACCTCGAGAACCTAACCTAACCTAACCTAAATTCTAGTTTTAACAAAGGCATTTAGTAAAAACTAGTTCTAACTAGGGAAAACGCGTTCTACCTAAAAACTGGTTTTAACTGTAACATATATATTGCAAGGTAACAGTTTGACTTTCTTTCCAGGTATTATTTAGGAACATAATCATAGAAAAAACCTAAAAATTAAATTAAATAATAAGTTTATTGGCTTAGACAGCGAAAAACTGTCATTGCGTGTTTAATTTAGATTCTGCCACTATCCGAAATTATTCGAAACTTTATCGGATTCGGTTTCGATTTCTGATATATTTTTATTTGGGATATCCGATAGTTTCGGTTACATTTACGGAGCTCCATACATCCCTGGTTTATGTAATTCAGAATACATTTCATCATGGGAAAATTGTTTATTGTTGGTAACGGGGTACCGGTTACTTTAGTTTATATACTTTAAAGGGTAAATTACCGATAGACATTATTAACATGTTCGCACTATATCTTATGTTAAATTAGTTTTTCAGATATTTTGGTTCTCGTTAAAATTTCTACTAAGGGTAGAATTTGTGGGATCGTATAAGGGTCAGGTAGTATCCCGAACGGGGTTGAAAACTGCAGAACAAATCGAATGTGACGTCCGAATCGCATCAGCATTCGCCTGAACATTAAATCCGAATTAGTTTTTTAGCTCCTAGGCAATTTTATGATGTACCATGTTAGATTTTACGACTTCATTTGTAAATTGCGAGAGCCCCTCGGGGTGTTTTAAGGTTCGGGCGAAATCCTTCCGTGTGGATGAGGAAATGTTCGTAATTATGCTGTTTAGATTTTAAATAATGAAAACTATTTGCTATCGAACATTTTTTTACAAAATAACAAATCGTTGCATAAGTATCTTATTGTACGGCCAGAACTTCATAAGTAAAGATTTTTCGTCTTAGTTCGTCAGCGACTTTTCATTTTTCATATTTCCCTTTTATAGTGTTAATTCATAGTTGGTACGATGCTCTGATATACAGATAAAATGAAAAAAAAACATTTTGATGTTATATTAACAACTTTTTAATTTGGTTGTCAAAAATGACGCGTTTAAATGTAAATGGGACCACCTGTTAAGTAAGTCACACCTGGAAGTTGTCATTGCCGTTCTTGTAAAGGCATAACCGAAACGTTACCAGTCAAGTTGGAAGATCAGCCTGTAACTGGCTCTCCGACGCTGCAACCCAACCACGGTGGATGAGCACGGTGGTGGAGCATTGTACGTGTTCATGCAGGAAAAAATGGAACTGTACTGGATGATGATTTTAATGTCGTTCAGTGAGGTGTAAAGATCAGCGGAAGGTGGCTTGGATTCAAAGACGGGAAGAGCTCATTTCGCTAGAACAAACAAGACAGCCGGTGGCCAGAAGGGAATTGTTAACAATAATTTGATTTGACTTATCCTTAATGTATGTACAAGTACTTGTTACAATTTGATGATATCTTTTACATAATGTATTGTTACTTTGTTGTAGTTATTGTATATTATCCGATTACTCAGTAAATCGATTTCTTAGTATCGATAATGTAATAGACATATTGATAGTTAGTGTCCATCGATGTTTTTGCCTCTTCACTCGTACTGGTAGTTTCCGGGAACGCGCACTGCTCAATGGCTCGTGCAAATCGCACCGATGGAAGTCCGCCTGCAATGACCGTTCTTCCGACTACGGGAGGTCTTGGTGCTATACATCTTTAGTATAAAACAAAGTCGTTACTTATCTTTATATTATTGCACTTAATTGTCTTGAAAATCTGTTTAGGTGAAGTTTTGTAATGGATTTTCGATTAGTTTTTCTATGGGACTTAGTTTAAAAATTTTAACAATCTCGAACAGACTATTAAACTGAATAAAAAGAAAAACTTATCTTACAATCGATTGAAAAATATACCGGTTTTTTATTTTCTGTATGGTTGTCGAATTTAGCGGATAATAATAATAATAATAATAATAATAATAATAATAATAATAATAATAATTATTATTATTATTATTATTATTAAATTATTATTATTTTTATTTACTAAAAAAGTATATAATATTATAGTTATTTACTAAAAGAGGTATGTTTTTATTTACTTTCATTATATTAAATTATATGATAGATTCTAAAGCGACTTCATTTTTATAGTGAAAGTTTTTGTCTATGGATGAAGCAATAGACTTATAAACTGCAGAAACTAGATAATATACCGGTGGAATACAAGAGTATACGAGATGCCCAATAATTAAATTAGGTAAGAACATGCTAAATTATTAATACAATACCAATAAAAAATACATGCTTAAGACTGACTGACTTAAGTAAATCTTGTTCGCGAATGATTAATGTGGTCGTCCAAAGATCTCTAAAACTCAACAACCGGCTACTATTTGCATTCGTCATAGACTACAAATAATTTGAATGTAATTAAATAGTATTCTTATGCAAGTATCAAACCTACACAGGCGCAGTTTACAGTGACAATATTGGCTATTAAACGGAAGTGCGATATCATACAAATTCTGCTAACTTCCGTCCGTGAAACCTTTTTAAGGAATTTTAGGAAGTCCCAATTTGTAAGCCCTTTGAAATTCATCCCCCATCGACAAACTTCAAGTAATATGACTAAAGTAGTAAGCTTGTCAGTTGTTTTGAAACTCAAATACCTACTGAGTAATTGAGTAATCCTTCCTCGAAGAAGTCTAAAATATATTTTCTTGAATATTTTGACGATTCTCAGAAATACTTTTTGTAAATATAGTTAGTATATGGTATATGATATGGTACAAATATAGTTATTTGATTCTATTTTGCGTGAATTTTATATGTGATAACAAATTAATCAATGTGTTTTGAGTCGCGGAAAATATATAGCAAATATGTGATGTTGAAATAAGGAGTTAAATAACAAAACTTCTTATGGGATGATTGTAAATAAACTGTGATTCAACATGTTTGCTAGTACTAAAAAAAGTTAGAAAAACGGACATCAGAAATAGTTAAGTTATAATTTAAAACATAAACAATTCATCTATCAACTAGCAACCTGCCCTGACTTCGTTCAGATTCAATTATACACAAACTTACAATTACACATAAACTTGATATATAGCTTCTGTCCATCCGGAATAATGTACCTTTGAAATGGTAAAAGAATATTTCAGATAGGAGCCGTCTTTCGGATATTAAATTCCGCATATACACAAACTCACAAAAATAAATATCTTTATAATATCAGTGAAGATAAATTATTATGTATTATGTAGCTGGCGCAGAATTGTAATATAACGTTATAAGGGTCAAAAGTATTTGTGAAAGTATGAATGCAGTAATTCCATCTCGACTCTGAGGATCTGCAATTTCTGTATTGTAATCGAAAAGGAGCCAATGAAATTGACTCTCTAAGTAATCGATGAATACAGTTCACAAATATTTCACGAATATTAGGTTTAAGAATGAATGCAAAGAGCCAAGGCACGAGAAGAGTCACCGCTAATTCAAATTCAAAAAATTGTGTATAACGCTATAAAAGCATTTCCATCATGTGGACTGAGAGTTGGAATCCGGATTTATTGGCTCGTTGAAACTAAGGACTGCTGATACTTAGAACGCCAATTAGAAATAAGCATATTTTAAAATGTTATGTTCCATTATTTATAACTTCAAACTTATTTCAAATACTTTGATAAAAATGTTCTATAGTTCATGTTACGGTAAAGGTATGCAGCTGAGTGGCTGTTTGTTCCTTTATCAATACGTTTAATAATTATTCTTAACACGATAACTGCTTATAATCAACAGAGAGTAGGTTATTAGATATTTTAGATTTATCTGTTAACTTCGTAGGTGTAAACAGTTTACCATTTCAGCCAATTGCAAAACACCTGTTACACGCATGCGCGCGCGAACATGGCGCGAAACCCTACAACCGCCATCGCGGTCGATTCGTAACAACTGCCACTTTTCCCGCTTTTTTTTACTTTTTTCCAATATTTTTTCCCTATGACCGTTTTCTCACCTTCCAGATGTTTAGTTTTTTTAATGAAATCTCAGTACATCACCCAATTAGCCGCAGATTGTGCAATTGGGTGCATAATTGGTGGAATGGAGGCATTTTTTAAATACTTTCGTGTGAATAGTGTGACAGATGTAGGTCAATTTTGAACGTTGTGTATGCTGTAGCAATTTTCTCATGTAATTTTTTCTTAGTTCATCTGTCAATCAATTACGTTCCACTACCTTACTGATTAGGAAATCAGAATGCTTTTTGTTTTTTTATATAATTATTTATTATTATTAATTTATATCTTTATAATTTATAAAAATGTTGTATTTAGTATTATAGTAATGTGAATGTTTTTGAAGACAGTTTCTTTTCATGTTCGTCATCAGCGAAGAATTATCTTAGCCCTGCTAGCGAGCATTTCGTCACTCTGAATCTGTGTGATAATTTTTCCATGCTTCGATCTACATTCCCAAATTGTTTTAAAATAACCCATATAAATGTTCATGGTGCTTCTTCTGGTATTCATAAACAGTGTGCATCTGGAAGCTTTAGTCGTCACGGAGATTTTTCTCAAACCTTCAGTAACGTCAACGCAATGTGCATTATCTGGTTATGTTTTTATTCCGAATAATAGAACTGTCAAAGGCTCTGGATGAGTTGCAATTTATCTCTAAATATGATATTCTATACAAAAATATCGGCAATTTCCCTTCACTTTGTTCCTGGTCGGCGGAGTATCTATTCTTTAATCACACACGAATCCCCTTAACAGTATTCTATAGCCCTAATACAAATATAGATTCGATGTACAAGTATCTGAAATTACACTTCAAAGAGTCCCTAACTCAAAATTTAAAGTCACGTCTTATTCAAAACGATTGTCTCTGCATTAGATTATTGAGTCTTCTGCCTTCCTTCAATTTTCATATTCTCTCATTATCTGCTACACATAGTTTCGCCAACTGTTGCCTTCTTTTCTCGATCTCATGATTGTTTCTTCTTAATATAAAGTTAGCACACATGGACAATTAGGGGCGTCTTTTTCATACCACAATTTTATAACTCTGCCGTATAGTTTCCGACCTTAAATAAGTCTCAATATTTATTTCTTCATAGTTATAAAGGTATAGACTCAGACGCTTTGAAGCTCGATGTTGGTGGGTTCGACTGATCACATCTTTATGTAATCTGTATGTAAAAGACGCGTCACAGATTCCTACTTACCTAATCATGGATTTTTCTCATAAGTTCCAAAGACTCACAAATAGAGCAATCATACTAGAGCAATGAAATAAATGTGAGCAGATTTTATTATTTTAACTTGTGGTGATAATTTTAGTTGTTGTGCTATTTGTCAAGTTAAACTTTAAAAGAATACATTACAACACTCATAATTCTGGTAAATGACCAGGAATATTTTTTTATTAGGTTATTTATCAGCGGTTATTTTAATCAAGTAGGGACTTTTAATAAATTAATTTACGTGGTATTTGTACATTCACATTTCGAATGACAATTTTTTTAATTTTATATTAAATTTAATGGAACTTCGTGTGTCCAATTTACTTAAGTGGATACTCAGAGTTCACTGACAATATTTTAAGTATAAACTAACCAACCAACTAAACCAACGAGACGTCATGTTGAAATCGACGAAAATGATTGATAATGTATCTCAAAACTCATACTATCACATAATTGTACAAAAAAATCATAATATAACATCGGCGGGCGCAACGCATCTTTTCATTGCGTTATGAAAATACTGATCAATCATAGTAATGTTGCGTCATAAGAGATACAATTTTGACGGACTTTTTGTATTATTCCTTTGTATAGGAATTTGTGTATGCCATAACCAGTTCTAGCATGTAGAATAAAAAATATCTTTAACAATTTTTTTAGTAGACAGTAGGTAAACATAAAGGTAAGAATCGCTGTGCTTTTTAAGTCTTATATTATATATTCCCAAACGCGTGTCAAACTCTGCAAGTGTCATATTAAAGACAACCCGCCATTAAGACAATGAAATAATAAACAAAATTGTCATAATTGTTAATTAAGTATGCGCGGTCCGAACTGTTGACCGCAAGTCCACAGTTCGTGTTATTTTAACCCAAGAAATTAACCCGTAACAGTAACCGTAGCGCGGCAGTAGGCCAGTGGGTGACGGCGGGGCTTCAAATCCCACGCCTCATTACCCTCGCTTGTTTATTTTGCCCCGCGTGGGGTATCGCGTAAGTTGTAGCATCTTTACTGCGAAAAAAATACGCTATAAGTACTTAATATGGTAATGTCCAGGATGGGACCCGTACTTTTCGCTATGGCTCTAACAATGTCACTCTGTAGCTTTTTTATTGAACGGCGATTTATTCCGAGTTATCAAATTATCTTTATAATTCGACGTATATGTAGCCCAGTAGGCAAGAATCCTTCTTTTGTAGCGAGAAGTTCTCGATTTGCTTCTATTTATAAAAATATCCTTAAATAATATATAATTCATTTAATATCACTATGTATTAATATGTAATCAGATAGCCATAGAGCACGATTTCGATGTAATTTTATAAAAGTTATGATCTAAAATATGGGATTTAGCTTGTCAGATCCAATCATTGTATAATTTTAAAAAGTTGGTTGATTAATTCAATTTGCACACAATTATGTAAATTACTAATTATCAATACATATAATTAAATGAATTATAGTGTTTAAGAACATATTTTAAGATATACCTACTGGCTGATGTGTCAGTAAACTACTCATTCTGGAATTTTCAAAAATGTTCACAGAATTTTCGGAAGAAAGATCCTCAAAGGTAGAACTTGATAAAAGTAACGCTGAACGCCTTTAGACCAGGCGAACTGATCACCTAAGGACGTCCGTGGTTTATAGAGTAGGGAAAGTTCAGAATAGCACCTAAGAGATACATCAATTTAATTCTACTAACTCTCTCTACCAAGTCAGTTGGTACCAACCTAGAATCATATGTGAGATATTTTTATATTCATTCGTTTTCAGTGTTGAATTGGAAATAATAAGATTATTCCTGTTCTTTTTGATCTAGAACAAGGTTGGTGATGACCTGGTGTCGTCAGCGTTGACCACTTATCATTAAGTAGCCCGCCTACTCATTTGTCTTTTTTTGACATCTTTATATATAAAATTCTTATATCCGTGTGTATGTTACTAAACTCAAAGAAAATTGTATGTGTTCAAGTGGTTCCTTAAATAGTTTAGTTTCACAATTGGATCCGGTAGTGGGTTGCGCTGCTATTCCGGATTTTCTTTAATGCAGGACTACATCTAGCGGGTTGGCTCGTTAAAAGTATATCTTCCGTATAC
>PDGT01000058.1:76851-146624 GCA_003671415.1 Megathymus violae | reverse complement strand
CGCCACCTACCTAAGACGCCACCTACCTAAGTCGCCACCTACCTAAGTTAGAGAGCACGATGTGACAATTTATTAACATTAAAGTTCATTCCATCAATCCCTTCATAAACCACAGCGCACAGTATTAATGGCCGCATTAAGGACAAATTACGTTTCTTACATAAAGCCTCTCTCAGAGGCTGTGGGAAACACGTGTTTTTATGTAACACGAGTAGAAAAAATGAAATGATCTTGGGAACAAAGGGGAAGGAAGTTCCTACCAGCATCCGGCTGATAAAGTCTGGGGTACACTGAGATTTGTTACACTTGATACAATTTTTGATGCTTGTGGTTTCTTTTTTTTATGACTAATTGTCATTAACCTCGTTCTGATAATTTTACAAATTTTATCTACTCTTACTAATTATAGTTGAATGTCGTTTTTTAGCTCGGGTGCTCTGGGACTAATAAGATCTTCTTAATCTGGACTTATCTCTTTATCTTATTATAAACCTATTGAATGATTGTCGAGGAATTTTATAGTGCTACGGTACTACATATCAGAATCTCGGTCGTTTAGTCAATTGTATCAGACACATTAAAAAAAAAATTCCAAATTCCCTAAAAACACCAAAGTTATTAAAATATTTTACAATCAATACTTTCAACTTCGTAATAATTAGAGTGATTTTTTATTCTTATTGCGCCTTCGTTTCCGCAGTTCTATTTCCATGATCGCTAGAATCAACTATCGTTCACTTCGGTGCGTGAGTCTGTACGAGGCGCCCAGTATGTCCCGTGGCAAGGCGGAGGCCTGTCGGACCATAACGACGTCCTGTAGATATCCAAATAGTTCTCCAATATATTCACTATCCGCTTCACTTCCAAGTAACTATTATCTAACAAAGGGATTCACTGGACGGGGTACTTTCTATTATAGCATCTCGAAGACATATATTTTTATACATAAAAGTACTTTTATTGTTATTTGTATTTTTAAGTCAATACTTTTTTATATTTCGAAGTACTCTTTTGTGTAATGATTCGTTTGGAATATATAGTCTTGGTCAAGATTTTTCATTAATGAGTAATAAAGGTGCATATTGTAACCTTGTTTTAGCTTACATTTCATTACATTTACGTTAACTATCGAAGCTATCTAGACACCTATATTTTTCGATTGTTTTTAATATGCCACTTGGTTTTTATTTCATTGCAATATTATTGTATCTATGCAATATGTTCTGTTGACTAAACTCAATATATTCAGTGATTAACAATCCCTAGAAATATGTAATTGCTATTGACAATATTTTTACAAAGTCTTTTAGAAATAGAGGCTTTCAAATGTATGGATTCTCGAGCAGATAGATTCTACACCGCATACAGAAATCGGAATAGACATAAAACAGATGTGAACATTTAAATGGGCTGTGTTTATCAACAAAACACTAATAATAAGCCAACATCGTCATCGGGATACTACCGTCAATATACTAACAGTGCAACACTACAGAGATGGTAGGAAACAACAAATTACCATTTACGAAAAACAGCAGTAACGTGTCATTAGGTTAATATTCGGTTATTTGTAGAATATTCAAATAAATTACTGAAGTTAACTTAAAAAAATTAAATAAAGGAAAATAAAATAATAATCAGTCTGGATAATAGTTCACAGAATTTTCGGAAGAAACATCCTCAAAGGTATATCTTGATAAAAGCAACACTGAACGCCTTTAGACCAGGCGAACTGATTACCTAAAAACATCCGTGGTGTATAGAATTGGGAAAGGTCAGAGTAGCACCTAGGAGATGCATAAATTTAATTCTACGAGTACTAACTCTCTCTACCAAGTCATCATAATAATAAATAAACAATAATCATCATCCTCCTGCCCTCATCCCAATTTAATTCGTGGTCGGCGCAGCATGTATTTTTCTTCCATACGTCTCTATCAGCCGTCGTCACACTAGTAACTTCCATTCTAGCCATATCATCCTTCACACAATCCATCCATCGCTTCTTTGGCCTTCCTCTACCTCTACAGCCATCTACGTTCATACTTAATACCTTCCGCACAACATGCTCTTCATTCCTCCGAAAAATATAACAAACAATAAAATAAAAAAACCATAAATAAACAATAATAATAATTTTAAATAAATTATTGAAGTTACATTTAATTAGTACCAAAATCATACAATGAAACCATACTTTGTTGCTGACCGACTAGAGTAAAGTTTTAAGTCAATAGTTTCAAGCACAGTCAAACTAAATATGCGATATGCCATATATGTACCCGATGTAAATAATAATTATCACTACTGTATACAATACAATGCTGTATACAAATAAATTTCCTTTACATGACACAAATATGTCCGATAATTTGAAATGTACATAGGCCTGGACAATTAAGAAACATTTTTAATTGTATGACATGAAATTCTCTGGCAGTCTGCACTATAGAAACAGAACAGCTCTTAAAATGGCCATCTTAATTATAGATGAACCTACTGAGCTGTCAATAAAAAAATAAAAGGTTACGTTTAGGCGCCAAAATATCATATAACCATTGTCACGGTCGCTTTAAAAATTATAAAAAGATGGCGAAAAAGTGATGCTTACCACCCGTTCGATCATGGGAAATAATTAAATATAATTGAGTTATGACCGAATCAACTTTATGTCCTATAGAAGCCTTGCATCTCATTCTGTTTCGGGTATATGAAAGAGACGGTGCATGTCGCATCCCATTTTTACGAAATATGAAGAAAAGGCCACCCAAATTTGTTAAAACTGTTTCAACCAGAAATTCATAGCGGTACTTGGAAGGGTTCCGTAAATTTGTATTTATTTTTTGAATAGTAAAGGTATAATCTTAGAATATCTCCATTTTTTATAGTAATAATATGCACGATTATAAGATTAAGATGATGTTGCAAAATATTGTTGCGACTTAAAAATATACATTAAGGGATGACTGCAACGTAAATTAGGATCATAATATTGAAGTTTTCTACTTTACTAGCACATAAGTTCAAAACAATGGTAGCACGGCCATCAGGCGTGTTAATCAGAGAAGGGCTGTTCGCAAGGCATGATCACCTAGCTTGATGGAATATAAATATGTAATTAATATATATTTTTTAGATGCGAGAAACTGCTAAGGGCAGTTCACTATGTTTATTTAATTAATTTTCAAGGTTTCGCAACCAAAACCTCTTCTCCTTTCTTGTAATATGTTTCGAATTGGAATTGCACTTCTTTTAATATTAACAAAGTTCATTGGGTTTTTACTGATGTTTATTAATGATATTAAAATTGATCTGAAATAAGTCTGCAGATCCATTTAAAGTTCGAAATAAACGTGCTAATGCTATGAATGTCTCTGAAAAACTCTTGTACGCAATAAGTTAATCGTAAAAACCGATTTGCGTAACCACTCAGCCATTAAAACTCATATATTATCTGAAAAGCCTTTGTATAGTCAGTTTTATTTGATTTGAAAATGTATTAATATTTGATTTGTTTATTAATAAATTTCCTACATATTCGCCTTAATAATTAAAAAAATATATATTTATATAATTTCCTCACGGACCCTAAGACGCGTTTACAAGGGAGGAAGCTCTTTTTACTCGCCGCCAGTGACTTGCAATCACTGGGCACAACAAAAAGCTTCCTTTAAAAAAGCTTCGCACGGCAATGACTGGTCGATATTGCTAAAAAGTTTAACGAGCCTACCTGATGTGTTAATTCGAACACGACAGATTTATTTAGCACCTCCAGTTTATCGCGAGGAAATATAACTTTTATTTCATACATTTGAAATATTAAAGCACTCACTGATTTTTAGTTATCAATTTATGCTTTTACTAATGTTATTTATTAATGGCACTCCAAAATATTCATGTGAAGAGTTCCGTATATTCGATCATACAAACATATAATATCTATTTGTTCAAATTCAAATTCAAAATAATAAATTATTTTGAGTATTCTATGAAAAGGTGCTTTAACATTGAGGAGAATAAAGGGCGAAAGAAACTCCTCAGCACAACTTTTAAAATAACACATGGTAATTACAAAGTAAGTTTAAACCTGCACGGAACTGGTTTCGACACTATTATTTCCAGGCGTCCTTGTCATTAATATCTTTTCTTGTCATCATGTTCCATAGCTATGGACGATTTTCTCCGATTTGAAATGGTGAAAAGGAAACCAAATTTGGTTATTGAGTTCTATATTTTAACGAGGGACATATATACTGTAAATAAACTAACTCTGATTCTGAAACGAAATCTTAAAGTTTAAAGTTAAAAAAGTTTAGTGCGTGTGACGTATTAAATTATTATTATTATATTATTATATATTATATTATTATTATTATTATTATTATTATTATTATATATTATATTATATTATTATTAAAAATATGTTTACATGAAAGCAACCGCACGAAAATGTACCGTTATGTTATTTTCGATAGTACTATGGCAATAATTAAGCACAAAAATACATCTTGACATAAAGTAAATGATCTATAGGAAAATCTTAAATCCTTATAAAAAATTTCGTAGAAGTGTAATACTTCATAGGAAATATAAAATATTTTTGGATATATTTAAAATAGGTACGAACCCCCTCTACGCAAGTTCTATTTGGACTTAACGCATTTTCCAAGTCGTGGATTGTTTATATTTACAGAAAAAAAAGGTAATAAGTACATATTTTTTTATTTTTCACTTGTATAAAATAATGGCTAATAAATATAATAAAATCATATACTAATTTAATTTCTACAGGTTTTTTTACTCGTTTCACTTTTTAAACTAATATTTGGAAGAGGTTTTTTGTACAACTGAGGGTGGCAACGTAAAAACCCAGTAGTTAAAAGCTAAACACTCCATCACTATCTCGAGTGTTTGTGGAGCAGGCGGAGGTGTGCGAACAGATTTTAAGTGAATTGTTAAATATTTGTCAGAAAAACCTGATATGCCACTTGACATTCGTTGTCATGAAGAAGAATCTTAGAATATAGTAAATAAATAAACGTAGGTAAATCTTTCCGCATTCAACAAATGATGTTAAGTGTTACTTGTCGGAATTTAAGTGTTATTACCCGAGTATTAACATACTTTTAGAAGCAAACAATGTATAATTCCTTTACACATGTAGTACTTCACTCCGTTCACACAAGGAACATGCATTTTTAATAAATAAACATATACCAGCACCGATACGTATTTTGCTCCGAAAGGAAAACGAAATCAATTCAAGCTAAGTAGATTTTATTTTTATTTTACGACAGCTGCAATATCAAACCATTGTAGCACCAATGTATATAGTATAGTATATATAATAATATAGCATATAAGTGGTAGTAATAGTGTTTGGTGTGTACTTAATTATTACAATTGCATGTTTCCCTTATCGGAATAACGAAGCTGCAATGCATAGATATGCATATATTTATGAAAATTAAAATTTTCAGGTAAAATCGTTAAAGTTCAGTCAAGTTAATAAATTGACCAAATTCTAACATGTTTTTTATGAACAAAGGAAATTTATTGATTTTGAATAATTGATATGCAAAGTGATAAGAATTTTTAAACGCAATAAAACTTTTAGGCTCTGCTTTTTATTTCTAGAAAATAAGTTAATGCCTGACAACGATCTCACCCACAAAAAGTGGTGACGAAATCTAAGATGTTGATCGTACTAACTTACAAAAGCCTATTCACCCTCCTCTTGAAAGCATTATAAGCAATTTTTGTACTTATATCATGCTAAGAGTTGAAATCACGAATACCTATTAACCGTTTTAAATGTTCACTTTGCGGTCAACAGAAATCAACCGAAGTTCATTTAAAACAATTAAAATTAGTTTGATAAGGCACAGTTAGTTTCAAGTCACAGTTGTAAAAAATAAAGTGATAGCCAAAAATTAAATTTTATATTGGAAAAATTAGCTTATTCTGAATTACACTAATCCAATCCTAGCATACAATATTACCTTTAATTCTTAAAAAAAGTTATAAAAGCAAAAAAAGCGTTGATACGGTATTAATTAAGTAGAAAAGAAGGAATAAAAGTAATTAAATAACATAATAACCGTAAAATCGACATATTTCCAACCCGACGTCTGAATAGTTATAATCCTGTTTGACAAAGGGATGTAAAAACAACAATACACACGATTAATAAAACTCTTTTGCCGCTTTACAATTGGCAAGAATTAGATCAATTTGGCATTTGTAAAACACGATTTGACGCCCAAAAATCAAACCTTAACAGTAAACACATAAGATTCATAACTAACTTCAATCTTGTTATGGAAAATTCACAAAAGGGTACCTTTTATGTCCCGCAGTGTAAAACAAGTGTGACTCAATAGCTTAGTTATTGTTTTCGCAGACGATGATAGGTGGTCTTTTTATTTTTGAAATTTTGATATATAGCATTTTTACCTCGCGTTTTCCGGTTGTAAAAAATGTATGGGAATCATTTCTTTCATTCGCCGTATCTGCAGGCTTCGCGAGACTTGAAATGATGGTTGCTTAATGAATAATTATTCATAGAGGGTAATTAAATACTAATTGTCTTATGTGCAATAAAGTTTCAATAGTTAAGTTGTTTATTGGTAAATCTTTTCAAGCTCGACAATTCATAATATTTATATCTATAAATACCAACTGAAGTCTATTAACGTTGTTTCTTATTTTGGAGGACATTTGAGATTGTTGTCTAATTTGAGTACGCTCCACAATCATTGTCGTTCCACATGTCATAGCTGTTATAGCTAAATTGATCAGAAACAATTTTTTTTTATTCTATGGCAACCATCTCGTTGTCAGTTACAGAATAAGAACGGACTTGATTCTCTAGAAATTAATTATAAAATAAGAGCAGCATGTAAATTTAAGTAACAATGATACAAAATATATTTACTTGCATCTGATGTAATGTTATAACAAGTAATTCACAGATATAAATCGGAAGTATCACCGGATGTTTCCAAACCAGCGACCAATCAAAACAAATTCGAAATTAAACGGCTCCCACCCAACAATAAGAGTTAATCAAACCCTACAACCCCAAACATATGCTTAAAATCTTCAAAGGGTTGAACAATTATATAAATTAATACCAACATCCTTTTTATATAAAGATACCTTCAATATAATCTGTACGCGTAAAATAACTTCCTCTATCATTTACTTCACTTTTTTCCCGCCACATGACTCCATTTTTTCTTCCAAGATGGCTGCCCCATATGTCGTCGAAGTAGCACGTGTTAAAAGTTGTATTTTATTGCGTATTGCTGTCTTATTAAAGGTAAAATGTATTTGATATTTTGTGTTTCTCTAAAATAAAACATTTATAAATGACCATTTTTAGTTTATAAATTATATAGATACTATTGGCACAAACGCTGAATGAAAACATTTTTAACATCATATTGCTAATACTTACCCGTACCAGGTGTAAGTAAGCAAGGTATCTTTCAACATTCTATATACCATAAATGCAATTTTACCATCGTGAAGTGTCAATTGCGCTTAAAAATTTACGTTAAACGTCGTTTTAGGCAAGTCTGGTTCGGTAATTCAGTTTCTGTAATATTTTCATTTAGCAAAAACAAATGGCAGCCTTGAGGCGCGCGCGTGAGTACAAAATCACAAAAATACCCATGTTTATGAAAGCCGGTCGACAGTTTCGACAGTTCGATGACGTTTATGAAGTTAATTTGACAAGTACAACTGTTGTACAACTGTTATAAGTGATGCCCAATTTTATTTTTTAAAACAGGGAACTCTTTGACTGCCTTAAACGATCACGTAACAGTCGCGTACCTATATATTAAAGGATAAGGGATAAAGAAACTAAGAAGAAAAAAGGAAGATACCATTAAATTTTGCATTCGTCGAACGATTGTTAATGAGCAGATCATTACAATATGAATGGACAATTAAAATTGTCCCTAAGGATACGATTTATGACGTAATATAAATAGTTTCAACTGCGACTTCTCGGAATATATCCGCATAAATTCTTTAAATTGCAATTATAACAATTTCGCACGAGGCTAAGTAGGTGTCGGGTAATGCCATGGTATGACGAGGGAATTGGCGTTAAACACACTGGGGGTGGTCATGGAACATCACCGCCGACACTTTTCGCTGGCTCCGACGCGGATTCGAACCTCAACCTGTGGTTACGCAGCACGCGACTTCCGCGCCCGGTGTAATCAGTCGCCGAGAAGCGCAAGTTTATTTTTTTGATTTGACGAAAGATGGCTAATGTACATGTTGTTGTTATGAGGACGAATAGATTTTAGGTGTCAGTTCACATCAGACAAATTAGATATTCCGATGTAAGTACTAACTCGACCTTATGATATTCAATCTTTGCTTAACAATTGGATAAACACGGCTTTCCTTGTCCTTAATTTACGAGAATGACAGGAAAATGAAGATTGCGTTTACACTGCCAATAAAAACATGAAAATATGCATGGAGGCAAGGTTTCAAAAAACTAGAATAAGTGGTAGGTAACTCATAATATTATAGTTGGTATCCATGTAAATCTTGATTTATGTCGTTTCAGAACTAAAAACCCAAAATACAGGTTTTAAATGTTATAGTATGTGTGGGCAAATTGAATTCGCTGTTGTTACAATCCTGAATCATTATAGGCCTAGCTTTAAGCTAACACACTAGACTTGTTGATGAACAAATGAGTGCACAGATGGGTCTAGGATTATTAATATTGAAATTATAAAATATCTGTTTCTCTCATGAGAAGATCTTTATGAGATAGGTACTTTACGCTTGTCATATTTTTTCCAATACCGCTTGCACAAAATAATGTTATCTTCAATGCCATATTTCACTTAGATATTTACAGCATACTCGTATATCCGTGATTATGATTCGGGAAACGTGGGTTGATAATACGGCAGATAGACAGACGAGTAAACAACTACCATCGAATCGTGAACCACGAGGGAATTTTGTTCTGGTTGTGCTCTTTTGGTATAGGGATCAACCTGTATAATAATTATCTTTAAAAAGAGTCCTTAGCTTGTTGACTGTCAGTGGCGAGTGTCGGGATCTCGACACAACAAATACCAACTTGTGTATTATACAGCAAAATTTCATCTTTTTTATTCTCCTTTTATTACTTGAATTAGTTGTTTTGATGACAACTATAATAACAGTGGCTGCAATAAAACTTGCGCCGTATCTTGTTTACGTACAACAAATACGATGTCTAAGTATGTAATTCTATTAATGTTATTATCGGTTCTGTGTTGCGGAAGGCACGCTTTCTACTTATGTAAGTTATGCAATTGTTATGCAGTTAGCGATATTAAACGTATTCAATGTTTTTTGGACGGAAATAAACTGAATATAACGATTAATATAAACGAATTTACTGCCTTCTTGTTCAGTAAGACGTTAAAACGCTCGTGATGTCAGTATAGTGTATTTGGACGGTAACCATCGGGTGGTATCTATCAGGTGGTCCTTCTGCTTCATTGTCGGCCAATAATAAAAAACAAACAAACTACTGGAATACTGACTAAAGAATTACCTAGTCATTACACCTAAATTGATACCAGTAGGTATCAGCGTGACCCAAAAAATGGCTACAGGGGAACATTTAAATTTAGAGGAACATTTTGCAGAATAGTTTTAGGGCGAAATTTCACCCATTTTTTTTTTTCTAAAAAAAAGTAGTTACGCTTGGAAATCCGACGGAAAAATACATAAAAAACGATTTGCCGGAACAATGGGTTGTTAGCTCGTCGGGACGGTATCACGTAACTCGCCATTCCCACTCACAACATGGTATTTGAATGTTTGCACAAACTGTCCGCATGAGTTAAGGCGCACACGTTACAATAATTTCCAAAGTTAAAACGTTTCATAATTTTTTTCTTTACACTAGACATGGTAATCAGTAGGTGGTTAACGGTTGACTGCCCTTGCATGAATGCCATTAAAAGCGATGAAAACTACCTTCAAATTCTGCCTAAATTCTTAAGTCAATATGGTAAGGAGTTTTGTTTGCTTGCGTTCAATATTTATTAGGTTTTATTATGTTATTTTTATATCATAATAGATATTGAAATTGAAATTGAAGAGATTTTTTCGGTATAAAATTACATTAATTTTTTTAATGTCAATATTCAACAGTTTCTACACGTTTCATATAGTACTAGATCAGTTCCAGTGCAACTATGTACTTAAACCTAAAGAAAGCTCTTGAGTATATCAAAATATTTAATACCTTAGGGAGCGTAGTTTCTATGTCAGTGTTTAATTATACAGCTAAACTTATAATTTTACGAAAATCGGACACCATAGGTATAGCGATTTTCGAATTGTACATTTTGTAATAATGAAGTAAATGATACGCAATTTTCGCTGTATAATTTGTATTTATTATCCTTTTTTAACTGTATAGTACCTAAAAATAATAAAAGTAACCATATATCTTATCTCTTAATCGAAAATATTTTATAAAATTAACAAAATGATTTAATTTTAAACTATTCGTATCAAAGTGCTCGCCTTAACTCATCTGTTTATATTTTAGCGGAGCAGTGTTTGATGAGGGGGCGCTGGTTATCGCGAGACGAGCCAGGGATTTACAACTTTTGGTATAAATTTTGGTAGTAGATTACACAACAAGTAAAAAAAATATAATTTCCTTTGGGAGATATTAGATTCACTGCTAGAAAAGAAATAGTAGCAAAGTAGTAAATGACAGTCTTATTTGTTGCCCCTTTGTATGGCTGTTTTAAGTAATTAACATTGAGTCATATTGTATATTACTTTTTGCCGTATCCATATTACTCTAGTTTTTAAGATGAAATATGTCTGAGAAGTCCATAGTTGGTGTTGACTGATTCGATGAAATAAATGAGAAAAATGAACATAAACTCGAGGAAAATTTACCCGATATATCTACCATAAAACTGTTCTGGTCATAACACTGTTGAACCGGTTACCTCACATAGTGTAATCTATAAAACAAATACTCACTACAAAAAAGGGAAAATAGATTTGCAAAATTGCTTATCTAATTGCATCTTCTTAAACGTTGACCTGGTCTATATTGTTTAAACTTTAAACTTTACTATTACATACCTATAATAAAAAAAAAAATATTATATCTACTGTAATTTATAAAGAAAACAGATATTAATAATATCACATTAAATCAGCGTATTTATTTATAGTAATAGTTAGCCGAGTAAAGAGTTATGAATTACATGGGTTTCAACGATTTGACGATTACCTTATCAATTCAAAGAAAAATCAATCGACAATCAATTCATAAGAATACTACTCTGATTTCCGTATCGCCACCATCGCGCCAAAGGTTGCCGTCGCCCGCTCGGCCACATAATTTTCCCCGTTATTGTGACGCTAATTGGCTCCCAAATGTAACGCCACTCACAACAATCCCGTCGTCATATAACTGCACGCGTGCACTCAACACGACATGCTGCAAATTAATAAGCTCATCGCCATTACCGTATTTACCGGTCTAACATTATTTATTATTAAAACTAGTGAAGCGTGCTTTACGACAGTGAAATAAATGAACCCGGCACGGGGTTCGAATTCAATTTAAAGTGATCGACTTAGTTCAAATGTAAGTATTTGGATTGGTCACATCTGGTGGCAATAACTCTGAGTTGCTTCATACTCTGCACTCGTTGCGTTCTGGTCGACGATATTAGTCGTTGAGAAGTTAACTAGTCGACCGAGCTCCACACGGCGTTAGCAGTAGTGAGGCGATATTTAATCTTATTTAATGCTCACAGAGCCGCAGAAACTCAATTCGTCAAGAGCAGTCTCCGTCTCCAATTACTTACTTTGCTCGCTAAAGCGGTTGTAGTCCACAGTCTGTTATTCAAATTATATGGAAATAATTTCTAAACATAGCTGATTGACTCGTGCTACAAGTAGCAGTTTTACACTTCAGATAACCTATTTTCTATTAAAGCACGGACCATCAATTTTTTTTACATAGTTTCTCTTACATTGTTTTTTGAAAAAATGTATAAATCTGTCAATGTTCCCGGACTTAATTACGAGAGGAGACGTGATCTGATGAGTCGAGCAGGGAAGCTTATATATTATAGGCTGTTAAATAAATGGTTCACACTCGAAATATAAAGTAATAGTTTACATTATTGTCGCGACGCGTGCGCTGGCTCCCAATTGGGCCGATGCCGCGATGGAACAGATGCATTATTAGCTCACCCCATCGCGTGATGGCCGTGGTGTGCACGTGCCATCGCTCCGGGAATACAATTAGACATATTGATTTCTGGGTAAATTCCACAGTCATGTATTGTAGCTATGTGATTGCTATTTTGTTGTTACAACAAAGAGTGTGTTTCGCATAGGGCTCGTTGCAAATTGATCGACCGATTAATAGAATGTAACTGTATTCTACATAAAAAAAAAAAAAAAAAAACACTTTCCAAACGTTCTTCAGTTCAAGAAGTACTTAAGTAATTGGTACCATTTTATAGAGAACAATATTAGCTTTCAGATGACACTTGCAAATGTTTCAATATCACAGACAAATTATTCATCTTTTCATATCACTTATCTTTTGCTTTGTTAAAATCATTAACTTAACTAACAAATTGTATATTTTGATGCAATTAACGTGAAAGAAACTTTTTTACCCAGTTAAAGTAAGGTTCCAACCCAGAAATTGTAGTTTTCCTTCTCCGTTCTTGCCATTCAGTTACAGAAGTCTAAAAATACAGAATGATTTTATGCTTATTAGCCCTTTTAAGCCACATAGGGGTCACCCGTATTATTATTGCTACTATTTCAGTGGCATTTCATTTGACGTTCCACTGCAACAGGAACGAGTGGTGTGTATGAGGATGACACCTGGTAGAATGGACGCTACATCGCTCTAATTAGTACGTCACACGCCAGCGGGTGAACTGAGCTGTAATTCTGTATACTCACAAATCAAACTCACGGCTAATTCTACAGCAAGATTATTATAACTACAAGTATTTTGGTTAATCTTATCATTTATTGTCGTTAAATTAATCGCGTATCGTTAGTTTAACAATTATAAATAATTAGATTATAATTATAATTATGTTAATTCTTCGCTAATATTCGTAATGCTAGTAACGCTGGTAAGAAAGTACCATTTTCAATATGCTGCCTACAAAAATGTTATTCCGACATTATTGGTACTATGAATACGTAATTTGGAAGGTAATCGTATTGTTTGGAACGGATCAAAATGTAGCGATATTATAAAAGATGAGTGTAATTCCACACATGTCACCGAGGGATGGAAAATTCCTTTACAAATATACGAATGTCGATGGTGTAAACATTGCAGTAACGTTTTATTATTGCTTAATTGTATCTTAGTACGTACACCATTTTAAACATCACATTATTAATAATTACTATTTAATAATACCTCCCTAAACGAACATCAAACAACAACGAAGCTTTCATCAACTCGATATTAACCGCGGTTAGGGCGTGCACACATTAGTCGTGCCTCATTGGCTTCATGTGTATGCCTTTATGGTTGATGGGGTACCTTCCCTTTCAATACGAAATAAATTATCGACCTATATGAAATCGTGATGAGTTGAGAATTTGCTCTGAATGTTGGGTAAGAGTGAGGAGTTACAAATCAGTATTCCTAAAGAGTCTAACTCTCTGGTCACACCCTTTTTAAAGGTAGACCACCTTACATAGAGTTTTTTCATGTAAATAGCTTAAAAACGAGTAGTCGTGAAACCTGATGGTAAGTAGTCACTGCCATCTATGAATGTCCGCAACTCATAATCCTTCATTGTCATGTTAGCAGTTGATTACAAGTGTACAAGATAAGAGCGGATTACCCGCTTTACTGTCTCTTCGATGTTGTAATCGAAACACGTAAAAACTAGAAATGTTATGTCCGGACGCGTATTATATGAATAATATTTTACCAGTTTCACTTACGGTTGTGAATATGAAATTATTTCGTAGACTTGATAATTTCGATTACGCTTACGGAGCTCCAAACATGCCTGATGATAACCATTTGACGGTTTTAGATAAATAACCGGTACTAATTTCATAAAAGCTTATTCACTCTTTCCTTGAAGACCGTATATGACTTTTGCTGGGTTCCCAGTTCTAAGTTCAATAATTATCTAAGAAATATAGTGGAAAAGCAACGTATAGTGGAATAATTATATGCATACATTTAAATAATCGCTCATCATTGTAAGTTGTTTGGACACTGTAAATTCATTACTCAAGTTATAGTATCAAAGGATCATATTTTGGCCATGAACATATCAACAAAAACAGCATAGAATTACAGAAAATTTAAATATATAATTTTTTATTAGTATGCCCAAAGACGACAGGGGTATAATGATAAAGTTTCTTTATTTTCAGAATATTTTTTCAATTTTTTTTTAGGTTATAACGGGTCTTCTCGTTTGTTTTATCACACGACATACTTAAGCAATCTTCCTTTCTTTTATTTTCTTATTTTCGTCCACAAATCAGAATTACTTTAGTTTGTTGAACTCTTTGGATCAACCACTATTCAGTAATTTAAATGTAGAACAGTAAAAACAGTTGAGTTGATGTTTAAAAAAAGGATGGAAGAAGAAGAAGATGGAACTGTCATGGTGTTTCAAATGAAATAAACATTATTTCTTGGTTTCCTTTTGGACTTTTAAGTTTCCATGGTAAAACCTTAACATATTTACGTATCTTATTTGGTTAAATAATTAATTAGTTAATTTGTATATCAAATATGATGATTTTACGTCCAGTAGATTCCAAGTAAATTAAAAACTATAAGCGATTCTATTTTTGCGTGAGTATCTATATGGAACTCCGCTTAAGAAGATTTTATTCAGCAATATATTTAAATACGAGTAATTTCGATTTAAATATAAAATTGGTTACTTGTCCACAGTGCCTATCGGATCCTAGTGAGTCGGAGTCACGACCAGATAAATATATTAAATAAATATGAAGATATCGGCCAAGTTCTGAATTCATTTGATCATTAACAAATACATATATCGCCAAAAACATATATAGCTGGATGTAAAAACAAATAATAAAACTTTTGGTGTGTAAGCAAAATAATCTAGCTTAGATGGGGTTAGTTCAAGGTAATCTGATGATCTTCAAGCATTTAGATCCCAGGTGCGATCAGCGAGTGCTCAGAGCGGAACGGACACCTGCGCACGCGTCGAAATTACAGATAAGATACCCTTACGACGATTTTTTACTTGGTAATCAGCGTCACACGAGCTAATCGTTACACATGGAAGTCTTTGACTACCTCACTCTGCTGCTCCTGTCTAATATCGTTATTCCGAGCTTTATATTATCTTGGATAACTAATGTAATAGAAGATCATAGCTTTTCAAGAAATATAAATGCTTGGTGACTTTGAGCGACGTGTCCTCTAGCACGTGTATTGCGCGAACATGGGGCCTATATTGTTACCCTCATCGTGGATTGTTCTCATTGCAACTACTGCTTTGCAGAGAAATTCGTCTGTTGTTCTTTGACGTTTTACAAATGTTAACATTTTAGATATTTCAACCCTGTAGAAGATTTAATATTAGTTAGCGACGATGTGATTCAAAAACATTAATATGTATATAGATAAGATGCAAATAAATTAATTGTACACAGCATCTCGTTTTTATGTGCGAACAATTACTGCCCTGCGTGTCGTACCAATCGATACCTACTGATCGATTTACGAATAAGTACTATATAATACTGTAAGAATAAGTATTATGTACATTGAAGGTCGCACGATCTTGTTGTATACATAAAAACGAACGTGTTAACCGACAACTTAAAAAAATAAAATTAGGAAAAAAATGGTCTAGGAAGCTATATTAAACAAAAACCGAAGTTGATAAAAACGTCGTTTAAGTGTGGACGTAGCCTTATTTCAGTTTATGTAGCACCTACGAGCATAAAATACAAGAAGTGTTAACTTCTACAAATCATAAGGTTTAGTTATAGATTTTTTTTAAATAAAAAATTGTCTAGTACTTTCGGGTGGCAAGTCCGAGGGACGGCATCAGCAAATCCTAATCTGGGGATCTACGTGTATCTAGATCCCAGGTGCGACGATGCTTCGAGCGGAACCGACACCTGCGCACGCGCCGTCGCAGGGCTGAACACTTGTCGATGGAACTAGAACGATAAAAAAAGCTTTCTTAAATGTTATATAAGTACGTTAAGCAATCGTATCTTAATAAATGTGTTTATAAGTACATTCGTCGGTATTAGGACACTACTAGTTTCGAGTCCCTTGAATTTTTTTTCAGCTCATGAAAGAAATAAATAGAGAGAAATTGTAATTAATTAATAAGCTGGGATATAAATAATTGTACAATTTATAAACATGTAATTGTTAAAACAAATTATAACAATAACTGTATACAAACTCTTGCAGTTTTAGTGGCATTATAATAGTACATAATAACTAATTTGTATAAAAAGAATATATTTTTTATGTTTAAGATATCCATGTTATTTCATTACAATGCCAAAATAACTGTAAGCTCGATTTTGTTTCCACTTTTTTTTAACTTTATTTTGACATAAAAATAATGACATAAACATTTATAAAAAATATTGATAGTCATATTTTATCGACACAAAACATGACTGCGGTGTCATCCCTACGATCTCGATCGCAAGGGAAGATACGGGGTACTTGCGCGTACGACAGCGCGTGCCACCTTTTTTCTTCAATTATACATACGTCACTTTTCAACGGACCATATCCCAGCACTGCGAACAAAACTCAACCTTACATCTTGTGCTTAAAATCTCAAATTGATAAACCGATCAACCACTAAAAATAGGGTGCTTTTTATTTATACGCGAATAAAATATTTTCGGAATACACAGTAATGCTTTGTTAATTTGAATACAAGGGTTTTTTTTTCTTTTCAATGGGGCGAGGGTTATTTTCACTTGCGCACGCGCCGCTTGGGGGTAATAATTATTTAGAACTAATTTGAACTTGGTGGAACATTCCGTTGGATATTGAACTCGTATTGAGTTTAACTGTAATTTTAGATTAAGTTGGATAAATTTATGCGCGTGCGTATTCGTATTTATAAGCGAAAACTAATTGTAGGTATAGGGTGTATGTACATTAATCAGATGTACATTGAAAATGGTTTTCATGGGTGAAATTTGATATTAATAAATAAAAAAAAATTGTATGAGTAAGCGTCGCATATCATATTCAATCATAGGTACTAAATACGCGTTTTCTGCAGGCAACTGTCCATATATACGTATTCCCTGAAGAATATTTTGTCGTATCTTCTCGAAACATTAACGTTTCTTTCCTGAAACATTAACGTAAGTTTCTTTTATGTAACTAGCAAAACTCGCTGCCGCAAAAAAGCAGGTGCCATCTGTTGGTCAGTAAGCCAATTGATCGGTCAGTTGGTAAGTGAGTGTAATTGTATGTCAGGATAACAATGAAAACCAAAATAACTCTATAGACGCTTTTATCTCCTGGCAACCATCGTATATATATGGAAAATGTATATTAAAGGAGTACGACCAAGCCGTACGCAGTGGCTTTAACCAAATAATGCGTTCGAAAGCTAACCGCGGATGTCCATTGTAAGTTTTTCAATGAGATCTTTGTTGTTACCAGGAGGGTTGTTATTACAATAACCACGTAAGTGATGCGATAGCAACCGCTCTCCGACGGCTGACTTAACACGCGATGCCCATAAGGGCACACGGAGCCAGTTCCCAGGGCGCCAGACCTCACGGGGGCCCCAAAAGGCCTGAAAAAGAGCTCAATTTATTTTCTACGTACCTACTGAGAGTTACTGCCGACATTTTTAAATTCAAATCTTGATCTTCCACCAAATCAGGTTTTTATTTCTTTTTTCTGAACTAAATTGTTTTCTCAACTTGTAAAGTCTGTAGGTACGTAATTTTTTATGTTCATTGTCTATTATTTATCAAACATTTTCTAGCGCCCGATTGACATATTTGGCATGCCTCTGAAAGTTCGGTAACAGTGCTATGTTATTGTTAATATTATATCCATATATACCATAAATTATTCATATCCATATTAATATTATTCCACAAATTAATTTAAATGTAGTATGGGGAATGGTAGTGATTTAACAACCATCTAGAAATATAACGGTTACAATATATTTAGCACGTTTTTTAAGTTACTCAATTATTACTTTGCAAAGGGGCCCCAAATTCTGTACCCATGGTCGCCCGGCATACCATTATTACCCTTGTACAAGGACTTAGATGTTATTGAACTAGGAAAAAAAGGTAGAACCTAGAAACGATATGATTAATTGATTTTTTTCAGAACACTTCAGGTTCAAATACATCCCATTCTCTTTTTAATCTGATGACTCTTGGCAAAGAAAACTTGAACATTCTCGCATAGTTCTACCCATGTATGCGTTGCTATGTATGTTTTTGATTTTATTTCATATGTTTGTGTGTGATTATTAGCCATTATATAGTAAAAAAAGTTGTTAGAAGGATGTCACAATCTTGAATCGCAAGAGGATATAACACAAACAAATTAGTCACGTATTACTTTTTAAAGGGTGTCTGTCCTCGGGTGGTTTTAATCTGTGTCGGTTTGGGATCGAACATGAACCTTTCTATTTATCAAGCATACTCATTACCAACTGAACTACAAGGCCATCAGGACTAATCATTATTTGATAGAACGTTTAAAACCAGTCCAACATGGTTTATATTCAAATTTTTGAATGTATTCGGAATACATTTTATTTTTCAGTGAATTCTATTGTTAACAATGATTGGATACTCGTTAATAGCCAGAATTATAGATAATATTATACTTTCACAAAGAAAGCTGCGGTTTTGAAGCAACTTGCAGTTAACAATAGGAATACAACGTCGCGTATTTTACAATTGACTGAGAATACTTATACCTTAACTGCCACTTACGATAAAAAAAATGTAGTTGCATTAACATTACACCGATTAAAAGTCCGAAACCTCGGTATGTATTTTAACCCAGTTGGCAGTTCTGCATGTTCCATGAAAGGTCCTAGTTTCAGTAGGCGTTTTCTTAATGTAGTTTATTTATTATATTATAATTGTTTATGATCGTGTCACTCGTGACAGGAAATTTTAATGATTGGGTATCAGTTTGTGAGTATATAACTAATGAAGTAAACATGATAAAATAGCGTCTAATGTCTCTTGAAAACCCTCTGATGTGTCCGTATTAAACATGTCAGTAGCCGTCAAATCAAAAACACGCAGTATGCCGAGACGACACGAGAGACAGTAACACAATTCGATTTAGCTTCAACCTATTTTCTCTCTGTATATGAGGTGGAGCCTGCGCTGACTTCGTCGGAAGTACTTATACCTCTCGAAAGGGTGGAAATTTCTGTAATAATAATTTTTTTTTAAAAAGAAAAAGGTAGAAATATAGTATAGTAAGTAGTAGATATAATAATATATAATCTTTATTTCAAACTACATAGGTCCATATTGTATTATTAAATTAATTGAAATTGAAAATTGAAGATTGTATTTGACTAAAAATTAATAAAAACGTTCTTAAAATTTATCGCTAATGGCCGACCTTAGCATGGACGCGTCATATAGTTTTGCCCATTTATTCTCACAGGTATATCATACCCGCATTTACGTAATCCAGTCGACCACTCAATTGACACAAGCCGTAGGACATAAAGGCTTTAAATCCTATATCTTCTTATTCTTTCTTCTTCTCAGCGTGAAAGTAACAAGATAGACATCTGTTTATCAATCCATCAGTGATCGGTGGCAAATTAGACCGGCGTGGCGTGTGCCGGTCCAACGGCGGCGCCGCGGGCTGCGTGCCGTCGCGGCTCGGAACTAACTGCTAACTGCACCGTGTAGATTAGGTTATGATATAGAGAGCTTGATCTTAAATTATTTATTAATAAACAACCAATAGTATTTACTACCCACTGGGGATAACATAGATTAAGCTAGCCCTTGTCAATAGATTAAAATTACTAGTTAACTGCTTCTTTTTTATTCGGCAATGCGTCGGTAATGCTTTAATTGTTAGGGACGGGTAGGAAAGCACTTCGTTGTCGATGTGTAATAAACACTTTATTTTACTGTTTAGTTTGCGATGTTTTCTTTAAGTGGCGGTGCATTTTTTTTTTCAATATATGTTAGGAATAACTGTGTCATTTTTATTGGTACAACCGTCGGTGAACTTGAATAAATAAATAAACAGGGAGGCGTTGAACAGCAGGGTACACCACGTGCAAGGTAGGATGGTTTGTACTCAACAATGGCTATATCTTCTTATTCTCATTAATTCTTACTCATTTACTTTTTCATTATGGACCGTGTCCCAAGACATAATTTTTATCAAAGCTTCTATATTTAGTAATCTGTGGCACGCGTCTGATTTATATGGACAAACGAGCTCAGAGATTTAATAAATGGAAATTTTAAAATCAAAATAAGATAAAATAGACACTAAGTAGTGTTAAATAATCAATTCGAAACCGTTAAGTGTTATTGGAAGAGAACTGGTTTGATTTTAATAGAAGCTTTTATAGAAATATCAATGTAAGTACTTCGAAACAATTTTAATTGTCTCAAAATATTACGTCAGACAAAGAACGATATTTTATTGAAACCACCTGATGGTAAGTGGCGATTTATTTACTTGTTTACATTTTATTGTATAAACTTAAAGTAAAACGAAAGTTAAAATAAGTTGCAGTAAAGGACAAGGAACAGAGCCGCGCTCCTAATGCTTTACCAAACGATGTATTGCGGCAAAGCATTCTTCTTTGACCTTGCTACTTAAACACTATCTAGTTTGTTACATATATTGGATGTATTTATTTATATATTGCCACTCCATAAAGACATTTTTGCGTATATAACATTTTTGCGTTTTCAAGTTTTAAAATCCATCGCATTATAATAAAACAAAGAACATTTAACACACTAAACACGATTATGTGTGTAACGATATTGGTATTCATCTCGCGCATCGAGTCAAAGGCGATCTTCGTACCGGTCCTTGACAATGTATTTGTTTCCGGCCGAGACTTTTAAGTGATAGATAAATAAATGTCTATACACGGGTGTTGTGTTGTTACGTGTTTAATGTGTGTGTTATACGTTATGCTACGACACATGGAATCATTTTCAGGTACAGATTTTAATCAGTCTTAAGTGTTCTTACCGATCGCGCCGACGCGGCCGGTGACTACAAAGCGTGCTTCTTTTTATAAAAGAGAAATTGACCAAGAATCGATCAGTTCCGATATAAAGTAGCTGCCGATTCGTGAGAAATGCAGGCAAATCGTTCTTTCTCGTGCGGTAGGTAGCTAATTTGATCAAAATTTCATGTTCCTCTCATGGCAAATTAGTCAATTTGCAATTTGAATAGATATATAATAAGTTCATGTCCGGTCGGTAAAACGGCGTAAGGCTGAATTTTAATATTTTGTTCAAATCACGAGGAGAGCGTTGACAGGGTTTCACGAGTCCTTGTAATTGGTGGATCCTGTTATTATTTTTATTAAAGTTAATTAGTTATATACTTTCAGAACGCATATATTTTTGAACTTAGATCATAGCGGTCAATGTTCTTTTACCGGTAACGAGTACACGAATTCATTTTTTAATCGCATCCCGTTGATAATTCATACTGATATTTATTTCCGGTTACACCGATCATCACATCCATGATCTGTGAGACGGAGTCGCAAAATCTGTACAAAATACAAAAATCGTGAGTATTTGTTACATTAAAAATGTAAAATATGAAAGTCTAAAATCATGCTATAAATTTTCGATACGTGTCTACCAGCATATTTTTATTTATTTAATAATTTATGCACACACAGAAACATTATACAAATAACACATCAAGCAAGGATGGTACAAAGGAACTGCTTATTTCTTATGAAATTTCTTTCAGCAGACAGGAGATATAATGTTTCAAAAATAAATATTCCGTAAAATGTATGGATACATAGTTTATGATGTAGACGTTAATTATTCAATGTTCTACTTTATTATTAATTCATACTTACGCGCTTTTGGTATGGAACATAAATATATCGAATGTTTAGCCACACAATCAGTCTCGACTCAGGGTTTACTAGGAAACAGCCACTGATGATCTAATTTAACTAATAACTAACTAAATTAACTGATTTATAACAATAAATGTCGGATTATTTTTGTAAAAAAAATATAACGTTTTCGGTAAAAATTTCGTGTTTAATGCAGAAATGATCGTACCCAGCTCCTCATAGAATATGGTAACCGCTGACTTCCAAATGATAGAGGAAGAAAAATGACTGAAATGCAAAAGAAATGACTCTTGTTGAGTCAATAAAAAAATTTACGACATGACATTAGTATTTTAAGGCTTTATATTTAAGACTGAAAGAAATAAATTAAATTTTGACGACGTAAACAGTGCTTTGTCCCATGTATCGCATTGGTTTACAATAAACAACTTAGTTTTAAATGCCAATAAAACGAAATGTATAGAGTTTGCACTACCAAATGTGCAGAAGGTAGGAAAAATCCTTAAATTAAATAACGAATCACTGCCTATGGAACAATCCACAGTTTTTTTAGGTATCACCTTAGATAGTAAGCTCCAGTGGGGCGCCCATATATATCGGTTCTCGCTTGTAAACTTAGTAGGTCTGTCTACGCTATTAGGAAGATAAGAATAATTACTGATGTAGAGACAGCTAGACTTGTTTATTTTGCCTATTTTCATAGTCTTATGTGTTACGGTATCCTAATGTGGGGTAAATCAGCAGACATTGATTCAATATTTATATTACAGAAAAGAGCCATTAGAGCTATATACAGCATAAAGTCGCGTGAGTCATTAAGAGAAACATTTAAAGAAATAGGTGTACTCACCATAGCTAGTCGGTATATATATATATATAGTAATTTAGTATTCATTAAAAAAAAATACGTATAAGCAGAAAAGTGATACACACAATCATGAAACAAGAAATAGGCATAATTTGGTTACATCTGCATTTCATCTTCAAAAGGTTCAGCGTTCCTTTATGGGGCTTGGAGTTCGTTTTTACAATAGGTAAAGGATATTATAGTATAGATGAGTACATTAATGACAAGGATGCGTGGACAAAATTAATGTCGAAACCAGTTCCGCACAGGTTTAAACTTTTGTAATTACCATATGTTGTTTAAAAGATGTGCTGAGGAGTTTCTTTCGCCGTTTCTTCTCCTCATTGTTAAAGCACCTTTTCGAAACGGTGGTAGAAGCAAAAAATGACGTTCATAAGTGTATTTACGGACTACCTATATGATTAAATGATTTTGAATATGAATTTGAATAATCTCTGCATACACATAAATCACAAAATTTGCTCTGTTTCTTTGTATTATTAAAATAGGTTATCCGTCCTCATTTCGCCTCGGGAAACATTACACTCATGTTCACAATAAGTAACCGCAAATGAAACAACTGTTAATCAGTTTTAACAGGAGTTTTATATATTATTATAAAGTTAACTCAGCGCTTCACTTGTACGTTCCTGGTAAATCAATCTATTTATTAGTAAAAGCTCCATAAAAATCCGCATTGATCATTATCAATATCAATAAATAAAACTTTTAAATACTTAATTGTCATCAATGTTCGTTTTATTAATCGATATTAATATCAGACGCGATGCAAACGGGTATGTATTTCCATAACATAAAAAAAAAATATTCCTTAAGAGGCAGGTTTGGACCATGAAATTCCCATCGTATGTTACCGCGAACTGCATCCGGAAGCACAATTTGTCGGAGGCTTACGGCCGTCGATCAGACGACTTCCGTTTTAGTGTGACCATGTTTTGGCTTTGAAGCCGGCAAGCCGGGTCTTCTATAGTTCGAGGAATTTCCCTAAGTGGGGATATCAACTATTGTGGCGGCAATAAACAAGTTATGCCGGACGAATGTCTGGTAAAGCCGCCTGCATGTTCCTTTTCGTCATCACTAGTTGGGATGCCAAGTGCGTGCTCGTATTCTCCTGCACTCTGAATAATTTCGGTCTCATTTTCAATTTTAAATACCAACCATGTGTCTTGTAATGTCATCCCCGTCCTTTCATAGCTAAGTCCTGAAGCGTAGCAAAGCTTCCAATCGGCTAACTGAT
The DNA here is from genome assembly GCA_003671415.1 of Megathymus violae. NCBI lineage: Eukaryota > Metazoa > Arthropoda > Insecta > Lepidoptera > Hesperiidae > Megathymus > Megathymus violae. Next base: position 122,359 of record PDGT01000058.1, on the reverse strand, counting down.
CATTTTAAAAGATGAAGGTACTTTATAAATAAAGACGATTATCAACTGCAATAATTATTTTTAAAATTAAACAGCATATAAGTGGAATGTAACTACCCCTGAAACTCACCAAAAGATTCGGCAAGGTTAAGGCAATGTAGGAGTTATATCTAGAGTATTTACTTTTGTGTGAAGTATTTAATAGTTTTTGTTGTTTCTAGCTATATTATGTAACATTACTAATCTATGACTTTGCAAAAACTGATGTATTTTCCTGTGTATAACCCACGATTTTTAGATAAAACTCCATATGTAGACACAGTAAGTAAATACAGCTCAATTGCCGTAGCAAGAGAATTCGAAGAGTGGGAATGTCAAAATTACCATTCAAGTTATTACTGGTAAGTACCATGATATATCATCATATTTTTTTTATATTATATTAAAAAACACAAACCACAGTACAATTGATTTTATTTAATAATAGCCGTGTTGACTACATACTCAAACTGATTATCCTATATCTGCACAACACATTATGGAGCGCCGAACTTTTTAAATAAATCTGTCTGATTAACTATGAGGGTACGTCCGGTTTGCGCTGAATTATGTGATACGATTTATTACAACGATAACTTGTTCGAAGCCCCGCCCTCGTGGGCAAAATGTTTAAAATTAACAAAATGAACTCCTAAAGTCGTAAGTTGCGATATATTTAGCGACTATGGGAAAATAGAAGCTTTGTCTACGGCGTGTTCTAGTACTCTTTCGATATTTCAAACACAAGACGTTTATTTTCCATTTATTCTCCTTAAAATGGTTCTTGCACGATTTCGTGTTTCCACGTTTAATTTGTTTAGAGGTAAAGTTTAAGAGTTTTATTTGTGCAAAGAAATGAAACCCGCATACCTAAGAGTTCTTCTCTCCATAACGTTGTCCAAGATTGTTCGCTATGTTGGTGTTGTTGAAGATTGCATTCTGAAGTCTGCCAACCCACACTTGCTATGGCCTTGCCCTTTCATCGTAAGAGGAATGCCTAACCCAGAAGTTTGATAAGGGAATTGTATGAGGAGATATTATTAATATATTCAGGAATATTACCGGTTTCCCGTTGATACTTAATTTTCACAAAGTTTTCTTGTAAAGTGAGTGAGTTAATTATTTTAAAGTAATCAACAAAAATATATTAAATATTTACGCGTCTTAATTTTAAAATGATCAATTTAAAAATAATAGGAAAAAGTATCACTAATAAATTCCAATAAAATGAATTTAATATTATTCATGCAAAATACCACAAGGTTGTTTTTGTACAAAAAAATTGTTTTCTTTTGTTTACAGGAATAACGTTTGGGTTATTATATTTAAAAAATACAAGTTATTTAATAAAAAAAAACCTATTTTAATGTAAATGCTACTCTATCAACCGATGCCAGTATGTAGCGAGGCTTCTTAATGGCCAAAAAACAACAAAGATATCATAAATACATAATTTATGATCTTTAACTTGGAATGCTGACGGTCTGTACAATTCGGGAGCGAAAGGGTAAAGTCTATATCATGTTAAATGCCTTTCATTTGTCAACCGTATCGAAATTAATATGGATGACATAGTTATGGTAATATTGCGTTTTAATGATCATGGGGCCCCCATTGATCTATGGGGCGTCCTGAGAGGTTTGTGTGCAGTTTCGAGTTTATTTTATAGATAGATAAATTTATAAAATTATATTTTTTTTATTATTAAGTAAAGTATTAATTAATATTAATAAGGTATCAATTGTTATTATTATTAATTTATTTTTAAATTATATAATCCTTAATTTTAAGTGTTGTGAGTATTTTGTGAAAAAGTATTTGTTTTAGTACTACATAGTAACTCTGCCAAATATCTACGCCTTGCGTTTAGAAATAGCAGCTGCACTGTTGTAGAAACGGGTTTTTACAGTTTTGTAAATTAGAAACATATTAATTTATTGTAATAACGGCAATCAGGCAGTAAAAATTTTATTTACCGTTCTCTTAATATGATATCCGTATTAATTTTGATTTCTTATCGCGCGGGAAGAGATCCATTTGCAGGAATCTAAAGTATTTTTTTTGTGTTAATAGCCGACAAACGAGCAGACGAGCCACCTACTGGTAAGCGGTCACCGTCGCCCGTGGACATCGGCAAGACCGAAGGTATCACCGATGCGTTGTCGGCCAGGAGATGAGAAGAAGGTAAGAAAGAATGTACTGGCTCTCAAGCCCCCAGCCGGAACACGACGAGTCGTTTGGCGGCTGACTCCAGCAGGAGGGTGGTAGCTAGCCAGGCAGGCTTCACGGAAAGATAATAATACCAGTAATAATATTAATGACTTAATAACAATACTGATAATATAATCCTTACGTGAAGCCCTACCACCAAGCCGCCTGGCTTCTATCGCCTCTTACGACACCCTGTTCTGCTAGCATGGGATTAGGGGGAGTATTCTAGGCCGCCCCAATACAGCTAAAATATCCTAAATCACGACCAATAATATGGGTAAGTTACTTATATTCCAGTTGTAAGCCAAATTTGTTCAGTGGTTTTCATGTAATACGTGGTCTCAGACAGACGGAACAGAATTAAAAAAATATATATCGACCTCCAAGTACAAAGCATGCCTACATTAAAATTACCAAAAATACGTAATGTACAGATTTGGTTCTGTCCTTATTATAGATTTATTTGTCCTCTCAAACAGGCGTCCTCTGAATGTTTTCAAGAATCATGAGAGAAATCATTGAAGCTCAGACGTAACTCACAGTAGAATTTAAGTGAGATTTTTATGTGAGAATGGTTTGTGAGACTACAGAATTACCGTGCCGCTTCTCTGGTGCCGTTTGTCGTAGTTAATATATATACTGATCCATAGAAGCCAAAATAGCAGGTGTGGCAACAATCTGATACAGCATTTGACTGTAAAATACCAAAACATTTTAAAAACTAATAATAGAAAAGAAACCGCAAAACGTCAAAATATAGAAAAACAGTGCAAAGATATTTTTTTTCACTTTTACAGAATTAAAATTCCATGAGAACATGCATAGATAGTAATCTCCATAATGAGAGATTTATGAACGCAAGAGATGAAAGTGTCGGACACCATCGCGATATCTCAATGATCACGTATAGAACACTCAAAGTTATACAGACCGGCCACTAAAGCGAGCCACTATTTAATGCCTACGCAACAACACTTCTTTGCATTTCGTCATCAAACTGTTCATGTGCGTAAAAATATTTCGTAATATAGAAAGTATAACAATTGTTAGGATAATCTAACCTTAAATTAAGTTTCGCACCTTTAGAATTAAAGTGACGTAACTTAAAAATTGCAATTTATGGGATATGACGAAAAAAGTTTTCAAAAATGTATGGTCTTGAGTGAATTTAAAGAGACGATGTAGACGAGAGATGATGTATGAGGTTTTCTCTTTTGCCCTTTCTCACTCATAATTCGGGCTGTTTTTCACCATGGGGTTTTAGAGTAGGCTTTTTTAAGTGAATTTATAGTAAAATCTGGAATTTCAGGAATTTTGAGTTAAGTCACTTTAATTCTGAAGGTGCGGCTTATAATTGTCTAGCAAACTGCCCTCGCTTAGCTCCAGGAAAACTACACCTGACATTATTTGAAATTAATTTATAACTTTTATATTTACGGACGGATTGCAATGAAACAAACTATAAGTATTATGTGATGCTTGCTGCATAATACATTAGTTAAAACCAGAACGAAATTGGTTAAGCCGTTTCTGAGATTAGCGGGAACAGACGCACAACACAAATAGACAAACTATTGTTTTGGGTTCTATTGCGTTCATAAAGGCCTGGAATAATGTTTTTTCTCATATATCGTTCATGTATATGAAGCGATCAGTTACAACTTTATTATTGTGCAGATATACATAGATAAGTCAACAACGTTATGGATTTAGTACGAGTAATAAATATGATTGTTATCGATACGGGAACCGTTACCGTTTCGGCCAGCCATTGAAGTGTGTGGTAGTTGTGATTTGTACGAGATTTAGTGATTATTTCATTGTTATGTTTTATATACATACTGAACATGTCATTTAAATGACAAATACATAATTGTATAAAAGTGTGATTTTAAATTTAATTTATTGATCCACACAAAATTGTTAATTTTTTTAGTCTTAAAGTTTTGCACAATATTAACACACAAAACATTTATTTTATACCAATTTTATATTAATTTTCCTAGCTTAAACTATTTTGTCTCGTTGAAAATGTTTAGTAGGTCTCTATGAAAGGTTTAAGACTGTCATGTATATGTATAATGTTGCGTACTCTATCATGGCTCTGTTAATCTGTGGTATGGTACCGCGCCTGCGGATAGTCAGCGTATTATTTTCGTATAAATCATGTGTTTTTGTGCCGCCATTTTATCGACGACAAATATAAAAATGTCAACCGCAGCCGCAGTATAAAAGATGTCCATATTTAAAAAGCCGTTTGAATCATTTCGAATAAAATATACTTCGGTTTTCAAATTCGGAATAAATTTCGTGTCACCTGCACTGGCGCAACCGGAAGAAGTTTGCCGTACTCTCTCTTTCACTTGTATTGCTTCATCCTTCTCTATCAGGAGCTTCTTATGTTTTATTGTTTGTTTCACTTGGAGTCACGAAGGAGATTTGTATCGAGATAATTTTTATGCTCGTTTTAAATGCGATAAATTTCTTTACGCTACGTTTTCATAGATGTTTTCATTGATAATGGCCGTGGCGATTTGTATGAAGCGTTGACAGCTGATTTTGAATATATTTTAACATTTTGTTAAAGTTATTTTTTCACCATAATTATATAAACCAAGTTAACCAAGTTACTAGTGAGATGACGTCTGATAGAGAAGTATGGAAGAAAAATACATGCTGCGCCGACCACAAATAAAATTGGGATAAGGGCAGGAGGATGATGAATTATATAAGCCTCTGTAAATTATAACATATTTTCTCAAACCACGTGAAAATCTAAATAAGGCCTAAACCCTTCCCTCAATATAATTGTAAGATCGTTTAATAGTATTGCAAAAACGAAGGATATTAATATTGGCAGGTTCAGGGGAAAGTTATTTTATAATTGAAACGATTTTATTGTCATACATTTTAAAATGTCTTAAGTAAACTGATTGAATTAAAAGTACATTTAATGCTATTATATTTTATATGAAATTACCTGTGAGTCTTTGGTCTGATATTCTTTGTTGTGAGACGTCGGAATTTTAATAGTTTTACATAAATCTTTGCATTGCTTTGATGCATTTACTGTCGGTATGTAGTAAAATCAGAATGTAAGTAATATGTGCGCATTATGAAAATGTTTATTTCTTTATCCCATTTCATGCGAATACGAGGCTGACCAGCTTTAGAAGTGGTCGGTTGCCGGTGTGTCGATGGTGGAAACAAGGTCTTTTCTATTGCCTTTTGCTCGACATCTACCGATATCGGACTTATAGTCGTTGAAAACAATTTGGCTATGAACTGGGTGATTCAAATATATTAGGTCTTTACCTATGAAATTGCCGTTCTGCTGTACTGGCCATTTCAAATTAAAATATATTTTTTTTGGCTGATAATTCTAATTTCAAATTAATTTTATTTTTAAAACATGGAATTCTTTTTTGTAAAATCGTCATTTGTTTAATAGTTAGTGTTTTGTTTTCAACGCATTCGAACATTTTTCGTCATCATGGATACGTTAAAAATTCGAGTAATTATGGAGTATGAGTACCGTCGTGACAGCAAAGCGGCACAACATCAACGACGTTTTCGGAGCTAACACTACAAACGAATGCACCACCCGTTATTGGTTTGCCCGCTTCCGTTCTGGAAATTTTGACCTGAAAAATGAACCCCGTGGTGGTCCGAAAACTTTGGTCGACAATGACGAATTAAAGGCGATTGTGGAAGCTGATGAAACTCAATCTACGGCTGAATTAGCAGCAGCTTTCGACATTATCATCAAAACAATATTGGTCCATTTGCGTCAAATTGGCAAGGTAAAAAAGCTTGACAAATGGGTACCCCACGAACTTAATGATCGCCAACGCGAAGTACGCGTCGAAACGTGCCTTGCACTGCTCAACAGGCATACAAATGAAGCAATTCTGAACCGCATTGTTACTTGTGACGAGAAATGGATCCTGTTCGACAATCATAAGCGCTCAGCAAGTTGGTTGGACCCTGGTTCAGCACCCAAACAATGCCCTGAACGAAAACTTAACCCTAAAAAAGTGATGGTCACTGTTTGGTGGTCTAACGCGGGTGTAATTCATCACAGCTTCTTACCAAACGGGACGAACATTACTGCAGATGTGTATTGTGAAGAACTGAACACAATGATGGCGAAGCTTGCACGTCTCCAACCAGCTTTGGTCAATCGTTGGGATCTATTGCTCCTGCACGACAACGCTCGACCTCATACTGCACAGCAGACGGTCTCTAAGCTACAAGTGCTGGGGTTGGAAGTTCTCCGTCATCCGCCGTACTCACCAGACCTTGCGCCTACAGACTTCTATTTTTTCCAGAATTTGGATAACTTCTTGGCGGGAAAAAAATTCAATACCCGAGAGGCAGTACAAAATGCCTTTGAAGAATTTGTTGCCCCCCGGGCAGCTGATTTTTTCAAAAAGGGCATCAATAAGCTACCAATGCGTTGGCAAAGATGCATTGATTGCATGGGTGATTACTTTGATTAATAGAAATAAAAAATATAGTAAAAAAATACGCTTCATTTATTTCATGAAAAACGGCAATTTCATAGGTAAAGACCTATTATTATTGGAGGATGAGATGGATGGTGACTCATATGAGAGAATGTTATTTCCATGACTTATAACAATCGTAGACTGCGCAAGCTGCAACTATACGGTAATGTTAACTTGACGACCCCATAGCCCAGTTGGTAGTGACCGTGCCTGCCTAGAGAGGGGTCCCGGGTTCGATTCCCGGCCGGGGCAGATATATATGTGACAGATAAATGTTTTTTTCTCGGGTCCCGCGTGTTTGTAATGTAATATTTGTATAAGGCCATGCCACCCGCGACACAGGGAATCCTATTGCGAGAGTGTGAGTGTGTAAACGTTTATTTATTTATTTATATTAGGTATTAATTTTTTTCCCTTCAATTTTTAATGTCTAGTTTTTATGAAATGAAATTCAATTGTAATGAAGGGCTCATTATTAAAGAAAGATATTATGAGTTTGTTATTATATTGATGAAATACAATAAATAGGATGGTGATAACGTTTTAAAAATAAGTAACTTAAACTTAATTAGAGTTCATTTGATTGAAATTGTAAACAAATACTCGGCTATTTTTTGTAGGTATGCAGTCTTGGCCTACATCTAATATAAATGTGTGATAAATGATGTTAATTATGTTGCTGTTGAAATAAATAGATTATTTTCTATGAAAATATTAAATTCATGTTTAACCTATTTATTGATTTATTTTATTTTTATTTTAGTTTATTGAATTGTTAGTTCCATTTATCATCAGACCCGTACGTACGTACGTACGTTGATAGAAAATACCATGAGACAATGAGATCGTCCATTAGTATTTCAACATTTCTTTTACAACAAAAATAAATAAATAATTGACGTGAAGCTATTTAATTTCAAACTAGGCCCAAAATCGAAGTTAGATTCACCAATTTAATCTAAGTTACAGCTTTATTAACGGCGCCTTAATCCTCCCCTTCGTTTGTAAAATAATTCATTAAAAACAATCCGATTAAGGAAATAATTCTTCCTTCTAATAGAGTGGTTTCAATTTGAATCACATTACTCATTTGTTTTTGCTAGCGCTAATTGGTAAACTTAAAAAACCGTTTTTTTTTTGGCCAAAATAATACTTTTTACTTTGTTTCTTTTAATGATGCTGGCTGGCTCCACCCCTTCCGTCTATGAAATTAATTCTAATAATGATGTCATATTTCATCTCGACTACTGAATGGGTGTTAGTCCGATGGTATTATTTAAGTTTTAAATGACTTTCATACTATAAGAGTTTTCACTTAACGGGCTCAATACTGCTGGTAGTAGTTGTACAAGTTGGTTCACAGATTTCGGTTTTTATTCGGAACTAAATATGAATTAGCCACAAATTTAACAATGTCCTTATAAGATATACGGTTGATTTTTTCGGTTTGGTAAGAAACTCAAATCCAAATGAGAAATAAGAACTTACCAACTAATAACATAACATTTTTTTTTAATAATCACCGCTTTGTAACTACCCTCTAAATATTTTGAATAACAGTCAATGTGTAGAAGTATACAGTATTCCATCAGACATTTACCATGGGAAACTCGAGGTTCAAGCATTAGCTCTGACCAATTTATGGTAAATTACCTACAACAATTCGTGTATCGCTCTACACGGAGCTCCACCGAGCTTCGCAAATAAAGCGAGCCACGTTGAGACCGGCGGTTACGAAAAGATATAACAAAAGTAACCCACCGAACAATTCCCAATCTAACTTGAAGTTTCACTTGCTCCAGCCGACAGGGTAATTGCGACATATCCGTTCGACCATTCGTACGAACCCGTGAACCCGATTAAGTTTAATTTCGTATCGACCTTCGCGAGTAATTGTCCGATGCAATCGTGCCAAATGAATTCGACTCGCTAATTCTCACTCTTTCAACTGCATATTTGTGTGTTTAAGTCGGGTTTTTCAAGAGGTTTGTTATTTTCAATTGTCATATTTAAATACCCTTAGTATTTTATTTTTTGAATCATTTACATTTCTTACTTATACATCACAAGGATCAGAAAGTTAAAAAAAATAGATTAAATTTTATTGTTACACTTATAATTTAATATCGATATAATTACGTTGAAATGTTAAAGCATTTATTATTATAATTTAAAAAGGTTTTCGCTACAAATACCTACAGTATCAATAATAAGAATAGTCAAGTATTAATATTCCTATTCGTTCAGTAAACCAACAACGAATGTTAATTAATTAAGCTTATATATGGGACTTCAATAACGAAACGGTCGGTGGAAGTGGAGATGAAGGGAGCTCCTGTGTATTCAGCGCGCAACCGTGTGCACGTGTTGTTACCGAGTGGTAGAACCTTTGTAGGGCTCCAGGTTCGACAGTATAATCACTGCACCTGCTAAATCCGTCTTGACACAACTTTTCATTTCGTACAGATGCAGTAGAGGCTTTGGGTTGTCGCGATAGATACATATTACATCAATCGTAAGAATTGTCTGTTTAGCATTAAATCTGATTGACTTTAAATAAAATAATGATCTTTACTTGAGACATTCAGCCATAATAACTGCGAGTAGCAGATAATGCGTTACCAAGTTTTTTAATAACTATCGATTCAACCCATTCTAAATTACTATGTTAGTATTGTTAGCTGAGTAAGCGAACAATTATTTGTTTATTACTGAACCCATTTAGTGTTTTTGATGAGATAGATAAACTTACTGAAATCAGCAACATGCCATTATTATTATTTCTAATTTTCCACAGACGCACAACATACCTATAATTTTTTACAAGAGTAATTTCTCAACTACCAACGTCTACAACGCGTAGAAGATAACATTTCAGTTGATATTTATTATGACGGGACCCTGGGTCAAACACATACGCCTCAGCTTAGATAACTTTCACAAGTGGCCCTCTCTCTACACTTCCTGTAACTAATCTATGTACGCGACAAGTGCCGCGTGCGCTATGCGCCGGCCCCCCATTGGCTTGCGCTCCACCAATCGGCTCTCATAGACATACGCCTTTCATTGTATACTTATTGTCGTATTGTGATATTTGGAGTTACGTCGTAATGGATGTACTGTTGAAACTTTTGTAATGGTTATTTTAAGTTATCTAACTTACTTTGTTGCGGAGCCCCCATGTGGAAGTTATTTAAAGTATTTATGAAAGTTGAATAGAGTCGATATCAGTAGACAGATCACCTTATGACGAGTAGCTATCACTGCTTGGGAAGGATCATTATACCAAAGGTATCATCGATGTATTGATATATCTTGCAGGTAAATAACTCTGCCGCAACGCGCTGTAGGATTAAGCTCGGTGGCACGGAGCTCAGCTTCAACAGTAGGGATTGTCGTCGATCGTCGTTGCTTCATCTGGTTTGCAGCAGTATGTACCAAGAACATGGGCTGTTTGTGGGACTTAAAGATTTATGGAGCCCCTTACTCTACAAATATTCTTAAGAATATGGATAATTAGGAGATTTTAGGAAGCACATAGCTTGGCATTAAATATGGTTCAAATTAAAAACTACGCTCATGGATTATCATAATTGGTCTTTTACATTTTTGTTATAATTTCACCCTTAGAGAAGTTTCAAGACAGATTAAAGTATCATTCACCCCTTATCAATAAAAAATGGAAATAATTAACACCTCACATATTCCCTGAGCGGTGTATAATTAAAACGCGAAATGTGTTAACATAATCACGGGTTCCGCACTACGTCCGACGTCCACGTTACATCTTAATTCCGAGCTGTCTGCTGTCAGATTTGACAAGCTGTCAAAATCGATGAGTCATACGCGATTATTTGCTCTTTAGCGAATGTGATACGTTGTTATTATGGGTGTCATTCCCATTTTTGGATACGAAACAGCCACGTTTTTGCATGACTTGATAAATTTTTATGAGAATTTTCTTAGATACTAAAGCGATTGTAACTAAATAGTGTTGGACTCCCACTGCTGGGTTCGAGGCTTAAACGGGAGGAGGTCTAACAATGTGAAGTGTAAAAACTATAATAAAGCGCTGATCTAGTGCGGTCTGGGAGACTACAGACTCATTTTAAAACATTAAAGAACAATCTCAAGTATTCAAGCTTTTCTCAGAATTGTTCTTCACCGGATCCGAAACGAACCGAAAATGTAACATTCGAACTGCCAGGCCTGATGTCGTCAATCGAAAAACCATAAGGATCAATTCTGCTACAATTATTAAAACCTTTTAAGAGTTTTTGAAGTTTTATTACAGTTGAATTCATGATCGCATTGGAGTAGAGAGTCTCCACTGGGGAGGTCTGAAGTACAAACGTACACGCTCGATTGATTGGTATTTTAGTATTGTTATCTATTAGTATCTAGTAGGACCTTAATAGTATTATTATTACTGTTATAGGCTGCAGCAGTTACTGTGTTTAGTCGTTAAAAACCCTGCCGTGAAATAGTCCCAGGTTGGATTTTTGGCCCAGGCAGATATACTATATATTCTCAAGTCTCTAAAAAATTGCTTTGAATAAATGTTTTTTTGTTTGGCTTTATTCCGTATAGGTATAACTAGTATGAATTCTTAATACTATATGCAATTCACTACCAACTAATCTTAATCCTAAATTGAACTCAAATTCCATTAAAGTACATAAAGGTGTAGAGGGTTTACCTTACTTAAAAGACACCCTGATACTCATTCCATTATTTAAATAGATCGATCCGACCCGATTACCCACCAGCTGGAAACGGCGCAGATAATAAAATCGTTACACAATCCAGGATTTAGACGTGAAAAAATATAGGTTTCCCACCGGACATAGTTCCAGTATCAAGATATCTCGCGCCAAACGTACGTGCGCTCGGTTTGATATGTCGTGTGCTTTATCAGAACGGGATACGGTCCAATATATTTCGTGTAACGGCTGTCAAAGGTGGGAAGGTGGTTTCGCCGATAGCTGGACATCTGCCACATTTGCATGCCCCTGACTGATTGTTCTGTCGCTCTGACGGGCGATGGCTGACGTCCTCGCCCTATTTCTTGGGTCACTGTGGGGATCGTACGAATATACCTATACCTAGATGAATTTACAGATACAGGAATGATTTCTGCAATATTGGCGTGAACGTGAAATAATGTTAGTTTTTTTTCTAATAAGGTCATGGATTTCGCTTGACTGACAGCCAGTTTTACGTTCCAATAACAACTCTATTAACGTCCTTACACAACACACATTCAACTCGTTTGTAACAATACCGGTGCAATTCTTATTCATTTATCAAATCATCTGCAATCACCATTATATGACGATGCACATACGATCCACACGGCCGCGGATGTTCTTCAACAGGACGTAATTTCTTTTTAATTTCTATACAGTTCATATGCACATAATTATGTGATTTAAAAACTATTAAAGATTGTTAATGAATACTTCGAAAGGGGTCATTGTCTCCGTTACATCACCAACGTTAGAAAAGATAATGAATGACATTCTGATCATAAAATTGAGCCGCCGCTCCGAGGAACTATCGCTCACTAGCGATAAAAAAACTGACCGTTAAACAAGCAAGCAATAAGTGAACCAATAGGTTACCGGAACCAGCTGTAAGCGAGCAAAGCAATGTTATATATACTTTTTTAATGACGGCCAGTAAACGAGCAGAAGTGTCACAAGGTGTTAAAAGGTCATCACTCATGCGATTGTTTAAGCCGGAGCGTCACATACACGTCACCGTAGAAGAAGGAAACGGTAACCTTCTTTCTAACCTTCTTCTCATTTTCTGGCCGGCAACGCATCGGTGATACCTTTGGTCTTGCCGATGTCCACGGGCGACGGTGACCACTTACCATCAGGTGGCTCGTCTGCTCGTCTGTCGGCTATTAACATAAAAAAATAAGGAAACTGTAGTAAGCTCGATAGTTAACTGTCTCTTCAATATTGCAATCAAAATAATCTTAAAACTGCACGGTTGATCTTCACAAGCTCATGATAAATGACGAATATAACAAGTCTCGAAAAGCTTACATTAGTAGGTAGATGTAGTCGGGTCAAGCTGTGTTGTAGAGCCCAACAGCCTGAGAAGCAGGGACCTAAGAGCATTGCCTCGTTCGTGTTGAACACGACACACACTGATCGTCAACAGCAAATAAGGATGACTTACCATCGACGGAAGAATCGCCTAACGTTCCAAACTATTCTCGGAGTCGATCACAGATTTGTTGTTGCTGCACTTTCAATAACTGCTGGTAGCAAGTAAAATCCTTCAAATCGCAATATAAAATTGTTAGAGTAAGTTATTGTTAGTGTAAAATTTATTCTGTTTTTATTTATCAGTCTATATTATAGAATAAAATCATTGTCTGTCCGTGTCAACATTGCAATCTGAAAATATATTGTTTATGTGATTTTTTACTGATAGATTCTGATACTGATTCACTTTAAAGGTATAGGTGTCTGGAATAAATATGAAAAATAATCGTTTTTATCATAATTATCATGCATGTTGTTTTGTAACCTACTTCAAAAAAAGTTGCTCAATTCGTATGTTTTTTGTTACCTCAATATTCCGTTATTTAATAACCGATTTGGATTAATAGAAACGTTCCACAGTTGATACTAAAAAGAAGGCTTGCGGAAGGATTAAATCGCGTTAGAGCCAACAACGATTACAAATGAAAGATTCCATCTCTCTCTTAAGGAGTCACACCGGAGATCGACTTTAAGTAACACTCTAGTGGACACTTTTCATATTGTATTCCTGGTTGAACTGTCTGCACGAACCATTTAAAACAGGATATACAGCATGAATATTTGTTGACGCCTCCATGCCCAGATGTTACTTACCTTGCCTCTTGCGCTAATCACTTCAGGTTCGATTCCCAACCGGAGCAGACATGTTACAGATAAAGTTTGTTCTCGGGTTGTACTTATTTATTCTAAGCTATTGCATTGTTAAAAGAATATGTCTTGTTGGTAGGGAGAGGATTAAAACGATATTGATTTCAAACAGAATTCGTATATTTACAAACAATCTACTATGTGACAGTTGACATGAACAATAATTTATATAATACTGGATCTACTCGTATCTATCTAACTTACAGCTACTGAGTTTTCGTTGCTAATACTTTATTGGCAAGATGTTGGCAAAACTTACAACTAAACTTAGGTTAGAATCATAAAATATTACACATTTAAAAACTTTTAAACACTCGAGTACCTAAACCTATTACTCGAGTACGAAGAACGCACACGGAACACGCAAATAAATATTTTACCAAGTAAATCGGTAGGACGGATTACATAAAATGCACTTAAAACCTAAAAAACTGGTGGGTAAGTACAAAACTTAAAATAAATAAGCGTAGACATTTAACGTAATTCGACACCGCAACACGAAACCGATCAGGTTAATCGCTGTGACCGCGAAGATACTAAAAAACGATTAAATTAATAAAACCTTAATGGTAACACGCGGAGTATTCTGGTACTAACTACAGATAATAAATATCCCTGTAAGTTCTACGTTCTAAATTTCTAAACAGATAAAATTTGGCAATATTACTTTTAAATTTCAGCAAGAGAAATTTAGTTGGCAGGTAATGGAACGTTCGAAATTTAATTACTATTTGAAACGTGGCTAATTTTTTTTTCTAATTTAATATTAACACTGAATAAAACGTACCACCATCTACTGCAATAACTCGTACAAAGCAGCGATATAGGTTTGCGCCATTTGGAGCGTCTCGTACTTGGACAGTTGGCGATCGGCACCCAGCGAGGGCAGGTGACCTCGGAGTCTGTCGAACGCCTTGTTCAAGTTCTGCATCCGTCGCCTCTCCCTCGCGTTCGCTGCCAGGCGCCGCCTCCGTAGAACCGCTGCACTGGTCGCTCTTCCCCTTCTCTTGCCGGAGCCTTCCAGCTCGGCGTCCTCGGCGCTGTCTTCGAGTACCAGATCGTTCGGCAGTCCTCTGTAGGCGATATGAGTCGGCGACTCCTGGGAGCTGCCGTCCATGGAGGAGGCGGGCTCGAGGCTGGCGCGTCCGGAGTCCGGAGACCGCGGCCACGAGAGATAGCAGTCGTCGGTGGCGTACTCCAGCATGACGTCAGTGGAAAAGATGTCCCTCTCGGAGTAGAGCAGACGATGCCCGTAAGTTTCGGCCGTCATTTCGATCGCGTTAGTAGTGTACAGGTGTAATCGCGGCGGTCTCCCGAAGGGGTCTGCCAGTCCCGTTTACCTGTTTTCCTTATATATATTCCCGGGGTGCTAGAGCGAAACGAGTGAGGCTTTTCGGGTGTGTTGGAAAGGGATGGATATAGGCTTCGAGAGGGTAATTTGAGGCCAATCATCATTAATTATTTCCTCCCTCGGGCGGTGCGTGTACTACGGTATTGTTAGGTACGATTCGTTTGACTCCAGCGCCAACCTGCGTTTCAAGTTTTGTAATTTTGCAATGATTACCTGTTACCAAATAGGTAAATAAGAATCTTATTATAGAAATTTAGTTTATCAAAATAATTAATTTCTGT
Organism: Megathymus violae; assembly: GCA_003671415.1. NCBI lineage: Eukaryota > Metazoa > Arthropoda > Insecta > Lepidoptera > Hesperiidae > Megathymus > Megathymus violae. The sequence goes on along the minus strand of PDGT01000058.1, from coordinate 107,058 downwards.
AATTATCTGTTCTTGATAAATTTACGAAAATAAGAAAAAATACATAGAAATCTTTTAGGATAAGTTCGTTCGTCCTTTTCGCAGGAAGTACTGCAAACAAATATTATTAGGTAAAATTATAATAATTTTGCAATGCCCCGTAATCAAGAAATTGTCAAGTATATTATACAGCTTATTTTCTACGTTTTTCTACGAAGAAGCAATTAGCCAATTTGAATAAAGTAGGTATAGCTACCACCGAAACACTTCAAACTGAATCGATGACGGCAGTACACTCACCAGATTTTACCGTACTATATAATGATAATACATATTCATTCTAAAGCGACCAGTGCCATATGACATTCATCATATTCGAGGCAGGGAGATGATTTCAAAACCTAATCAAAAACGGCAAACAATTTCATGTAAATATAAATTAATAAACATCCCTTATAAATACTTTTCGACTCCTTTTTCTCCGGTAAGTTTGTTGCGTATCATTCTTGCCGTGTAGGTTCTTCGTGGTGTAGACTTAAACGCTGTGAGTTTAATTCGCAGCCGTGGTCAACTTTTCCGCGACATAAATGTTTGGTTTAAGGTGTTTGGAAGTACCTGATGTGTCAATTGTGTACGTACGTACCAATTGCGATACTTTTATTTTAATTTTATTTTTATTAATTTTATTTAATTTTATTTAATTTATTTAATTTTATATTTAACATAAAAAAAAGTGCAAACATGTTTGAATTACTTCTCTTAAGATGTTGAATCCACGGCGGTTAAATCCCGTTGCAACCTTTCGCCGCGATACAAAGCCGTCATACTGTACCTAATTATTTTTTCAATCATTCGTGTATCAGGTTGACACCTACTGTATTTAAATCGTATTATTACTTCCAGGCGGTAACCGTTGTCTATAGTTACCTGTTTGTAATGTGTTCTAAGCGACAAATGTTCATTCCTGGACTCGGGTTTCCTCTCACCATGGAGTTAAAGGAATAACAGACTTCACACTTGCATAGGGAAATCTCAGCGTGCAGGTGTCCTCGCGATGTTCCAATCAATGTTTTAACTAAGATAATTAGCGTCCAAAACGCACATAACTCTAAAATTAAACATTCATGCAGGATTCATATCTAGAACTCCTGACGGTAGATCGACGATATGACTACAAGACTACCAGTTTTGAGGTGTATTTATGATAAATTGTCACGAATAAAAATTAACACGCGTCTTTCACAAATTCATAATTATATGTCCTAACTTATCATTAGAGTTCGTAATATTTATTGTCATTGGTGTTTCAGCCCATTGTAACATCGCTCAGTGGCTTCCAATGAATTGGAAAATCATCCTCGTTTGCAGTATACTGTAACGTAGTTCGCACGCACGTCGGCTCGGAGCCGTGTTCAGCAACATTTCTCTAAACCTGTGTCCATACGACACTGCCGGGGAATCGAACCCGCGATACAGTTCTCACTGGTCCACGCCGGGTGAAATTCAACACGCACACGTAGGTGGCCTTACTTACACGCGACGGCGCGGCAGGTTCGGATGCGGCATTTTGTAAAATGGCGAAGGACCTCGGTTTTTAAATGTACCACTGGTTAGTATCACTATTAACTCGATCGCAAATCAATGAATACTATCCGATGTCCTCGTTAAGTGTATGTAACTATTTGTACAATAAGAAGTTGTGATTAGTTAAATTACTTACATAAATTATTCCTTATTTAAAACGACACTATCTATATGTATAGTTGATCCTCGTTTTTAATTTAAACCGTTTTTTATGAGAACACGTAATAGTGTATACTTAGACGTTGCCCAAAATGTTTTGAGATTATAAAAAAAAAATAGGACATATCCTAAACATATCCTATTTGTTATTATTATTTGCGACGTGCCTTTTTCGTTGCCAATTCCTTTCAAAGTTTTGAATTGCTTTAATACGAGTTGTGCCATTCTCCTTAATTTCTTTCAGTAAATATATATATATATATATATATAATACAACATTAATGTTCTGAAAATCATTTCAAATCACAACTTCCTGTAATAAAGCTTAATCATAATTTAAATCTTAATGATAATTTGATATTAATCCAACGGTTCGGTAGGTAACACGTTATGCATAGTAAATATTATAATACATCCGCTTACCGTGCCATGAGACACGAGTCCACTAGCAGTAGGTTGTGTTCATGTTATAGTTTTGGCTGTAGTTGTAGTTGTCGTTGTAGTTGTAGTTGTCGCTGTAGTTGTAGTTGCCACATCCAAAAAGCGTGTTCGTGATTCCGCGCGACACATCTTACCGAGGTGGTCCGGTCATTTTTACAGATCCCCGGTCACTTGTTGGCAAATTCACAGATTTCGCCCAATACTTACTCAGCTAATTCAAATGGGCCGATTACCCGCAAAAATATTGATAACGCACACACACGATTCATACACTACAGGAATACCTAGATCGGTGCGGTTAGAACCGGTGTTTTTATAAAACAATTTTATGGCGTTTTTAAACGTACATTTGTGATATCGACGACTCTAGTCGGTAGTGGTTTGAAGTGTTCCAGTAATGTGTGTGTGTCCATGTGTGCGTTGTGAGTGCGTGTATTGGGTGTAAACAATTTTGGGAGTAGTTAAACCGATACTAAAGAATTTTCGACCAACAAGTGTCCTTATTGTCAGAAAAATCCTGCGAATATCGTATCGGAGATATAAAGTATATCAATCTTCTTCATACGGCAGCCTCACGGTACACAGTGACTGTAGAGCAATTTTAACATTGTACTTTATAGCATTCTTTTGAAATTGCGCAAATTGCGTTATCACGTTATGGCCCCTGCTAACTGACCGTATTATGTTGGTCCAAGAGTGACGTCAGCGGACGCGACAATGAACCGAAGTCGCTTCCCTTTCAAAACGAAGAAGTGTTGTCCCTCGGGATGGCTACATCTTAGAGATTTAAGATGGTCACCAAATATAACACATGCGTGTACGACTGTTGATGCTGTAACAAAACAAATTGATTATAATATAACATATTGGGATTCGGGTCACTCGATAACTAAATTTTTTAATCTAAATTTAATATCATAAAGAGAGTGTGCGAATTTCGTAAGTTTGTGTGCATGCGGAGGACTCTGGAACCACGGCACCGTCTTGAAAAAAATGTATTGTATCATTAAATAAATAACATTAATAAGGATTTGAATACAGTACAGTATATTTGTGTATTTCTGGATGTGTAGATATGAGAACAATCAGCGATGCATTGTCGATGCGTTTGTTCGCTACGTATTCGAAATATGTACTGTTCGCCGGCCAACCACGCCGCGCCTCGTGCGGACGCGGCGCTGGGTTCTTGAACGGTCAAGTGCAATTCTATTGTATTGCGCAAGAGTTTTCCATTTGTTACGTTTTGTGGAGGAAGTGAGGAATGCGATTACGATAGGGTGATATTATAAATATTGTGGTAACAGCACACCGTGCTGGTCGTGTGCGTTTCATACTTCGAATTCGTGTTAAAATAATTGTTTTGTTTTAAGATTTAAGAAAATTAAAAGATGTTTCTTACGCTACACTTAACAGCATTGCTTATATTTATACTTTCTACAAAGACTTTGTTTCTTTTTGATATTGATAGGCAACAAACGGGAAATCTGATCGTTAATTGTTACCGTCGCCCATCCTAGGACGGCTGCACCAACAGACACGAGCGCATTGCTCACAAGGAAACATTGAATCCGCGCCTTACTTAGCATTCATTAGTAGCATTTCACGTTTCACGGTTGATTGTAGAGAATCAGGAACGTCATGGAGCTCCTTAACCGTTACCAACCTATCGGACTTCCAAAATCGAAATCTTTCCGGAATCATTACCAAATTGTTTTCTTCTACGGTTAAATACCAAGAGAAAAGTCAAACCGTCGCCTCGTAAATAAACTATAGATTTCTTTTCTAATTTCTGAATCATCTAATATCCGTAACTGAAACTATCCGAAACACTCTGATAATCCGAAATAACTTCATATCTGTAACCGTATCTGAAACCGGTAAAATATTATTGATATAAACCACACCCTGGTCTGAAATTTCATATACATAACATCCTTTAATTTAATTGTAGGAAGGTGGTCTAGTTACGTTCTAAAGGGATTAATATGTATTTTGTGGTGACAACTACAGACACTGATTAAATAACAACTTCATTACTCATTCTACTCTATAAAACTTTATTTAGCGATCTATGCTATAGACACTCTCGCTTCACTTCGGTAATCTTGAGGCAAAGGTTCACATAATATCAAGAGTTTCTTGTGAATTACTCTGTTGATAAAAAAAACCTGAAAATCAAAGAGTGTTAAGTGACACCTTTTTTTAGGTCCAAGTCAATTTCTCAACACGCGGCTTCCCCATCCAGGGAAATTCAGATGGTATTTGTGCACAGCGGTTCTTTGTAGTATTTCCAGATACCGCTCCCCTTCGAAAAGGCTATGTCAAAATGTAAAATATCAATGGCAATGTTGAAGGTCGAGTAATGAGCGGATTTCCCGCCTCCTTCTTAATCCTCAACGCCAATGTGTTGTATTTAGTGTGGCGGCTCTCAATGGGTGATGAAGAAACTGGAAAATATACATTTTATCACTATAATATTATGAACGTGTTGATAAATGTAATTGTTCTTTTAATACTTTTTCAAATACTTACTGCGTTTAGTATACTACTGCATTTAGGATGTTAGTAGCGTATAAATAAAATTTTGTTTTTATCGCCACATTGAGTTTTCTTGAAGGAACTAACAACGTTTAGTTAAACATTTCAAACTCCAGGAAGTCCTTAACTTTGTTGAATTTCTTCCACTTCCTTTCATCAATTTTTATCATTAGATACTATCAGAACATAAACCACCCAAGGAGCCATTACAGGCGTCGAATTCGACGGCTCCCAAACACCGCCCTGTAATTAGCTAAACTGTTTCGTTTGTCTGTGACATTTTGACATCTGTGTTCTTTAGTAATTTGGCGCGAAAATGTAAAATGGCCGCGCGGCGACTGCTAATAATAGAAGTTTAAAACAACGATTTATATATTATTGAAAGCAGAAAATCAAGCAGTACTTTATTTAATATCAAAATAAAATACACATTTTAAAGGTGTGCTCTAGTTACTACAGAATAATTAAACGTAAATAATAATAGGACAGGTAAATAACGACAGGGAATAAAAATATCGGTAAATATAGGTAAGATAACGCACTGATTTGAGTGTAAGTAGGTCCATTTAATGTTTCTGAAGCCATAATATTATATTGAACATTGCATATTTTTAACATGTATTATTCCTGACCAAATTTAATAACTGGAATTCACAAAGTAATACAATTTACTAGAAAATTTAAGTAAATCGCGGTGTGCGGTCAACAAATGTTTACAAATTAACATAATACCATAAACGTTGTTTGATAACATAATAAAGAAATGTGGAGATTCGGGAGCCATCTTTTATTTTAAAATTTTACCCCTGCCCCTAATAATTTACTTTGAATATCAAGTCAACATTTTTTTCTATTTTTGACCACCAGAGACGCGTATAGTTGTTCAGTTTAGTTTATATCATTTCTTCATTATTTCATGAAGAAAAAGAATGCAAAACATACATTATAAGGCCAAATTTCCACTACCAAAAAGGATACTGTTTGTTAACAAAATTTCTACTACAAAAAATTAATAGGACTTAAAACAATAATTTCAGGATAGAGAATGATATCAGCGGAAAATAAAATAAAGTATCTGGAACACTCCTGTTTTATTTATATATCAATTTTTAATAAAAAGTAAATAGAGCACAAAGAAAAACGAAGATTACCGAAACACATTAACGAAGTAGATTCACTGTACTCGATACTTATAACATTTAGCATAACTCGTGCAAACGCAGGCTTTTTCCAATTCACTCCCGAGCAGAGCGTGTAATACATGAATATTTATAAGTCATTTGCCATTGTTTTCGGGTAACAATGTAACTCATCAATTTTATGGATTTAACAAAATGGATGACGGATTGTCGAGCGGATGCGCTAGCTGGGTGATTAATTTAATAATTAAATGCTTTGTTGTAGTTTATTGGAATTTATTTCAAAATTTTAACTGTATATACAATAAATAAGCAGACGTCATCAATTTCAAAATTCCTATGACCCAAAAACAAAGATTCTTCTGTGACATAAATGTTTGCCTCGAGCGGGTATCGAACCCTAGAGCCCTCGCTCGGCAGGCTGCGTCACTACCAAGCTCAATTGATCACCGAAGCCGTCGGAGTACTATTAAATTCATTGTTTGTGTTATTTTTAACTCTTATCGATTATCGTTTCCCTTCGGGTCGTCTTCAGATACGAGCACAGTCGAGGGACATTAATAAGAGTGTCGCAGTATAACGATCCCGTATCAACCCCAAATCAGCCCTGACAGTCGGAAGTCGCGCCGGAACGAGCGGCTAACGGTCCAACCCTTGCACTGCGGGTCCCGTTACGGCCCCGAGCTGTCGGTGCCGTTCAACACGGCTCACTAGCTCGCTTGGATCCCGTTACTGATGGACGCAGTCGGTATTGCTCTACAGATTTTTCGTGGACACAAATGTGACCTTGGCGGTATATTTTTTTAATTGTAATTCTTATGCCTTTATGAATAAATATTGTGCTGGTCAAACTATCGCAAAATGGTTTAGGGAGGGTTACAATCTTTATAATTTAATCTTTTTCTTCTTGAAAGGCACGATTAGTACAATTTAATTACCATTATACTTGTTTAATCAACGTATATAATGTTAATATGACTAATAATCGTAACATTAAGTATATTCTATTGAATATTTATTCATGATAGATAAATGCTATTTTTAATTGTAAAAAAAATTCTAGATCTACAAATAATTCGGAAAATACGATGTCTGTGCAATTTACAGCATAGCTTTCTTTATTTCACTTCTTCGTTACCATATCAATTTTATTTTAAACAAGCAATGCCCTCGCTTTGCTTCGGCAAAACTACCTTACGCTTAAAGATAGCATCTGCATTTTTCTGGGTTTTTCTCGTTCTGTGAATTAGAAATACATATATTAATTCATAACTTTTATATTTACGGACAGATTCAAATGAAACAAACTTTAAGTATTAAGTGACGCTTACTGCAATACATAAGTGAAAACCAGAACGAAATCGGTTGAGCCGTTTCTAAGATCAGCGGAAATAAACACACGGACAAACATACAAAAGTTCTAACAACTTAATAAACAAATTAATAAAGGCCCCTAATAATATTCTTTCTCATATATCGTTCATGTACCCAAATCAATCAGTTAAAATTTTATTATTAGCATAGATTATTTTAAAACTATTCATCACATCCCAATTTGTCGTCGGCCAAATGTCCAATGTACTTGGGAATCGCATCAAGTCCCCAGCACAGCGCGGCGATCCGGCGAGACCCACACGACCAGCGCCGGGTCTCGCCGACCGCCCTCGTTCGCGAAACCCGACCCGCGTTAGCTGGCTAATGACGCGTGAACGAATAGAACAAAAACGCTTTGGAAAAGATAACAAAAATAATCAGACACTGATGCCGTTGTCAAAATATTAGATTTATCTACCGTTGATACTTGTAACTAACGTTTTACACGATGATAGGTGGCGGCGCCGCTGACGCGTTTACGGCCGAGAAGGAAGCTAATGACTCGTTTGTTACTTTAGCAAAACGGCAAAAAAACAATGAAACATAATTGACAGATATGATTATTACTATAACTAATTAATATATGGTATATAGTCTGTGTCCGTACGGAATAATATACGTGTAAAACAATATTTCAGATAAGTGCCGTGGTTCCAGAGTTTATCTTTTTTTTAAACACGTAACAAACACACAAAATTCGCGCCCTCCTTTTATATTATTAGTATATAATAGTATTATGATAGATACAGACAACAGATTATCATGAAAAAAATTACATTGTTTCTTAAAATCGGATGAAGCATGGTCAGATAAATCGGTTAGGATAAAAACAGATAAAAAGTTTTATGCAGTCGTAAAATACAGTGTCAGTACACTGGATCGGCTCACACACTTCCTAGTAAAGTCAACTACACTATGATTTGAGTAAATTATTATTATCTGTTATACGCATTGAGATGCGAATTATGTATTCTGTTAAAATACTACCTTCACACTGAGAACGGTTAATATCCTCGTCCACGCTGACCAAGTGCGGATTGGGAGACTTCATACACCTTTGAGAATTATGTTCTCAATGTCTCTTGTCCCTTAAATTAAATAAAATTGATTGATTGAAGTCGGTTAAGATGTCAAGTTCGAACATTATTTTTAATAAAGTTAACATCTTTGTCTTTATCTTCACATAGTATAAAAAAATTATATCTTTTGAACTACTCGACGGATTTTAATGCAGTTTTCATAAATAGTTAAGAGTGATTCAAAAGGAAAGTTTATATATGTATAATACACTAAATGGTGCCCGCGATTTAGTTTGCGTAAAAAACAAAATCACGCTTCAAAACAAAAATCATATTGTCCTGCAAAATCAAAATGACATCGTCGTAACTATTAAAATATTTGTAAACAAATAATAATATTGTTAACCACTCCACACTGTCCCATATTAGTATCGACATTGCACCCATACCAAGTTAATCATATTTTATATAATATATTGCAATATATTTAATATTCATTTTGTGCCGTTATAATTATATTGTATGTTTTTAATTCGTATAGTATTTCGTTCAAATGAGTTTATTAATTTGATTGTTTTAATTCGTAAATTAAATGAGATTCCAACGCCCTCACAGGACCACCTGCTGTACTTTTAGTTTTAAGTCAACACCTTATGTAAAATTACGCAGAATGCAATAAACAATAATTATGGTTATTGTTCAATTGTGTATGATAGTATATATGTACTTCTATACTTGCAGAGAACCTCCCTCCCTCCCACGAAAAAAAACATGCGATTATGATAAATAAAGTATATACCAACCCACACACCGTCACCAACACGTGTTTCGCTCCGACCGGAGCGTCCTCAGGGTGAGTGGACTCTACGAGTGTTAACCGCAAAGAAGTTGTATAGAAGTATATACCACCGTACATTGTGCTTGCATATTGTTGCAAAGAAAATTAATATTAATTTAATAACAATGAATTTCCGCAAAGTAACGCCTGATACTATCAACCAAATTATGATTATGATAAGAACTCTCAGGTGAGCAGGTTTCCTCACTATGTTTTCCTTCACAAAGCAAGCGATAATTTATTTGTAAGATTCTCCCGCGCGGCAGACCGACGTCCTAACCACTAGGTTATGTTATAATACTTGATCGTCACCACTGATCATCACATAATACCGATATCAACATGATCACGTACGTAGTAACGTTGATATGCATAGTACAACGAAGACCCCGTAGTCCAGTTGGTAGTGACGGTGCCTGCCGAGCGAGGGGTCTCCCGGGTTCGTTCTCGGGTCATGGGTGTTTGTAATGTCATATTTGTGTATGTCCATGTCGTGTGAGTGTGTAAACATTTATTTTTTTATTTATATTTGTATGTATGTACGAATGTAAGTATGAACACTGTGTGTGCTGTGTGTTTGATGTTTAGCACTTCACACCTGTTTGTATGTTTAGCTACACGCGGCATCCATAGAATCTCACAGAACATCTGTTGCATCAGAAGTAGGCCTTTCAGCTCACGATGACAAACGATACATTGTACTAATAACACCCTTATTACCAAAAAATTAGGAACCACATTTTGAAAAAAGGTATTCACTGAGTCAATTTATTTATGTACAAGATTGAAAGGACCTTATTGTGTTGGAATAGAAGTTAAATTGGTATGGCGCATTACTAAAATCAGATTTGTATGACTTTGGTTTATTCATAAGGAATAACGTAACTAATTTGAACCATTCACTCCTTTGCGCTTGAGCTTCAAACGAAAGCTCGAAAAGCTCAAGTGTTGGATTCAATGCGCGGTTATTAACACGGTTATCTCAGTGCTGTAGTCACGCCAGCCCTTGGACTTTTGTGGTTTTTCTATACGTATGTATGTATGTATATATATAGGACGGTGAAACACTCACTCATGAAGAAACATTGTAATTTTACAGAAATACTGTTTGGGTGTTACTGTTCCCTTAACATGGACATCTGCAATATTAAGACATCACACCCGTCAAAATTCAACAAATATTAATCTCTAACGTAAATATGTGTTTTAAATGAGCAACCTCGAACTCTTCGGTCAGTAGTGGAGACCATTAGCAAATGGGTTCCGGTATTGGGATTCCGATCCGATGGGTCGATGGCCTATAACTCGACGAGTATTTGTCCATCACCAACAGCTAGTAATATGTAATAATAAATAAATAATTAGTAAGATTTAATACCAGTTATTATTGTTGAAATTTTTTATTACATAAATAAGCGTCAAACGAACAGTCAAAACAGCCTGATAGTAAGTGGTCATCGACCGTAACACTACGGGGCATCGCCGACGCGTTGCCAGATAAGATGAATGCCAATACGCTCATTACTGGCCCTTCAAATATTTCGATACAAACGTATTCTTGTACAAAGCTACATAAAATGTATGGTACGTTCAGGATAGAAATGCTGGCTGTTTGTGAGGCCTCATTTGTATATGTCAATGCCATTTGCTACACAGATAATGCTAGCGTGAAGGTTTGTGTGGGCGGTAATTTTTTTTTTAACTACTCTGTTGTGTTTTAAAGCTCTGCGTTTATTTGTTTTCTGGTCGATTTCAATCGATTTCCTCACGAACTCGTAGATTTAATCAATAAACGATTATTATAATGATATAATGGTATTTGAATTGGCTATTATCAGAACGCGTGTGTTGAAGTGTTGATTTTAGCTCTGGGCAATAATTTATACGTATGGAAGCCATGTTTAATTTTTTATATAAATATGCCCAATGTTATTTACTCTTTATGTACATACGTAAGGCACCTTCAGTGAAGATGTCAGATGAGATAGCTCCTAAATCTCTAATAACTGATGTATTCTAGAAAATATTTCAGCCAAGAGAGAACAACCATAACTGGAGAGTTAAAGTTTTAATAATGTCTTCGTTCTTTTTTAAATAAACAAAGCAAAAACATCAATAAATCAGAAATAACGCATTAAGTGATAGACATTCTTTGTACATCTGAGCATCCATTCTTGCACAACCTAAGCAAACCTCCCCCGTTGTCGGTGCCACCAGGTCTCTCCTGCTAGAAGTCACTAGGCTCTATCACTCAGTTTAATTTCAACCGTACTCGTGCTTCGTAAATATCTGTACTTGCTGGTCTAACTGCTTTGTCGCGCTTCGGGTGATATCGGAGAGCTAGTTGTGGGAGCTGATGGTCTCTGGACAGGCAACGCGCCACTGGCGAGTCTGGTGATGATGACCGTTGGAGAATGTCCGCGGGTGGTGGTGGTCAATTGCTATATGTAGGTTATTGTAATACAAAGTTATTTTAAACTATTTGTTTTCTTACGAACTGAACCGTGATGATACGAGCGAGCTATTATCAAATCAATCGTAACAATTTTATAGTATTTTACCGGCAGTGCCGCTCAATTCGCTGGGACCCTTCCCACAGATAACCCTATTGCGGAAGTGTGAGTGTGTGAGCTGACTTAATGGTATTTATTTATCATGGTACATTTTCCACGACACTTCATACTTTGTACTTTACAACTATAAACGGTAATTCTCACATGGATATCCACATGGGGTTTTACAAGTTCGCTAAGCCCAACCAAGTTGGAATCACCCTTGAAGTTACGAATATTCATAGGCGATAATCATTTACCATCAAATAGGTCCACAGCTCATATGCCGACTGCAAACGTACAGAAGTAGTACAAATTACTTGTTCACTTCCTTAACCACTAACCTTGGTTTAGCTTTACATGTAGCTACATTATACTGGTCCCGCTTCATACAAATTATTCTTTTTATATTACAAAACAAGCAATGACCTCTGAACAAAGGCTTTTTTACAGCAAACGGGACTCCTGGCCGCAGTACCTGTGGCCTACAGACCTTTCGTAAAAGGCGCAAGTGTATAATGAAAAGGATCACTTATCCCCAAGGATGCAGGAATCACGCAATGCTTTGACTTCCACAGTTTTTTGTACCATTATCGGCTTTATTGTACCGAAGGCCAATATTAATGCGGAGAGCGGCAATTCCCTTCCTTTGATGTTTACTGTTCTAAATCAGGGATATTTTTAACAATATACGTACTTAATATTAATTTAATACTAACAAATTTGGACGCATAACACTTGATTTTAAACTGTAATAAAGCGAATGGAAATATATAATTGTATGGAGTTTCGTTGTGACCATGACCAATGTGATAGGGTTGAAATATCGATACAACATACAAAAATCGTGAGTACCTACCCGTCCCGGTTAACTTTTTTAAATTCCCATGTTTTTTTATTACTTCTATTTTTAATACTAATATTTTTTATTTGAAGTTAAATGAAACATGACCTCTTGTTTGAGGTAAAATATATATTTAATAAATGATAAAATTGGGTAAATTGAGCATTAAAGCTAAAAAATTAAAATTGAGCATTAAGCTTAAAATTGACACTTCTAAATTATATAAAAATTAGTTTGGGTACAACAATTATTATATGTATATAACCTGTGTCCATCCGGAATAGTGTACTTTTAAAATGGTAAAAGCATTTTTCAAATGGACGTCGTAGTTCCGGAGATTACTTTTCACATACAGGTACACAAACATACAAAATACGCAATCTCTCTTTATAATATCAATACAGATGAGGCGATCCATGTCAGTGTTAACAAGTAACAACACGTTTATCAGAGATTTCAAGGAGGACTGACGGTTTATTTGAGGTTCTCTCCTGATATCCAAGGGTTAAAGTAACCACTTCTTACTATATTACGTATTTTGTACATCAAGAAACATAGCGATAAAGCTTACATCACGAATCATGACTATTTAATTGTTCGGCCAGGGTGTCTTGTCGCGATGCGGCTGGCTGACCAGAGCGGATCGGCTGACAAGATACGCTCATTTGAGAACAGTACGCACAACCAGATATGCAGATTTCGCATGATATCACCGATGATGATGAGTTCACCGGAGCAAGCGATAATTAATTTCTAATACACACATTTATACTTCGAAATAAATTAGTATGCTCTGTCTTTAATTTTAATTATATTGACTTGATTATTACGGGGTACATATACGTTTTATTACTCAGTGATCAAAATTATATGATTTTCTAAACTTATCTCTGTCTCTCTATCTATCTGCATGTCCTCCTAAAACTTAAAAACGTGTTGACCGATCTTTATTAAAATATTAAAAAAATATATCATCATTTAAAGATGAAATATATTTTGTGACAGTGAATTAAGTTAAAAGAAAACTTGCAAGAATTGATATATTTGCGCAAACGAAATAGGCGTTTACTCGTACTAGTAATAGTTTTGGCCGTACTGGGGCGGCCTAGAATACTACCCCCAATCCCGTGCTGGCAGAACAGGGTGTCGTAAGATGCGACAGAAGCCAACTTACTCGGTGTTAGGGCTTATTAAGTCATGAATATTATTATTGGTATCATTTTCGTTCAGTGAAGCCTGCCTGGCTAGCTATCACCCTTCTGCTCGGGTCAGCCGCCAAATGACTCGTCGTGTTCCGGCTGGGGGCTTGAGAGCCAGTTCTTTCTTTCTTACCTTCTTCTCATTGCCAGGCCGACAACGCATCGGTGATACCTTTGGTCTTACCGATGTCCATGAGTGACGGTGACCACTTAACATCAGGTGGCTCGTCTGCTCGTTTGTTGGCTATTAACATAAAAAAAGATACCTAAGTCCGAAAATAATGAGAGTACCGTTTGGGTTTCGAAATGAGTCCCCGCCGCGAGAGGCGGACTTACAGATCACAATATGACTGTCATTACTACTGTATTATTCATTATCTATTACTATTTATAACATGTGTAATTTTATCCATAACGTAACAAGAAGTGTAATTGTTAATATAAAAAAAAACTAGTCAGAATAGTGAGATGGGTAGAAGAAATAAAAAAATAAGTATCCATTAAGAAATTGCCGAGATCTTCCAAAGTATCGGACGTAAAACTAATATTTGAAAATTATTTACAATGTAATCATAAAATTATTATGACAAATAGATGAGCTCACAAAAACTATATTTGCAAGTCAGTGCATAGGCGCCGACCACCGCATGAGTGAACAAATTGAGCAAAAAAGTGTCTTTGTCGCAAACCGCAATAAGATCTATGGCACTTGCATCTTTTGCTGCTTCTATTATCGTTGCTTGACGAAGATAAACCTTTTGTTATTATCATAAAACTGTTTTTCAACTATCATCCAATTGCGACACTAATTTTAGTTTGCGGCAGAAATTTTTCAATATTAGCTTTACGTTAAGAGACATTTTTTCTAGCAAGTTTGAATTCTATTCCATTGACATAAATAATCGATTTAAAGTTGTGATCGATTCAGCTATCTTGTTTCTCCTGCCTAATTATGACACGCTTCATTTAAAAATATTGTTTGTCATACTAGATGAGAAAAAAAAGCTCCTTTGTATTTTGCGGTTTCGGTCGGAAATGTTTGTTTTAATAACCGATATTTTGTTTGAAGTTTGTTTCCTGATGTCAGGTTCTGCAAATTTGGCTCCAGCCGGCTATTTATTAATAACAAACAGACAAAAAAATACTTGTGCGATAATTATTTTCTTTTTAAACATCATAAAGAGTTCTTGCATTATTTTTTTCGAAAGAAATCCTACACATGCCTAACACCTTAACATATTTAAAATTTTCTAGAAATTCAATAGAATTTTTGGTTTGTAAAAGTATTCAGTATTCAGTGCAGGGGACCTATCTATCAAATTCTAAAGACTGGGTACTAATAATAATCCATAGACTATCCATAGACATTGATACAGTTAGTGTATTTACATTTAATTACGGATATATTAAGTCACTATGACAATATTCATAAACAACTTAATTAAGCTTCCTATATTCTCGATCATCTACCCTTATCCCCAATCGGAAGGTGGCACAAAACCAATTTTTTTTTAATTCATGAAGCGACCCTTTTAAATTTCGAATTTCGCCTACAAAATTTGAAATGTTATTAAGCTTGATTATTGGGTGTGATCGGGCGCGGGTTCGGTGTCCGATTATAGGCATTTTAGGTTAAGAACGTGGCGGTGTTCAATCGATTTTCGGTGTGTAAATAATGAATTATAATTTGTTTGTTTTTGTTTTTGTGGCTCACAGTTATTGCCGCCTTGTTATTGGCGCTTTGCGTTACTGATTTGATTTTTTTTTTATGATTATTACATTAATTATTTTCATCGATTTGAAATTTGTAATAAAAAAAATTATAAATTACGATAATTTTGACACGCTTTCCGTATTTTAAGTAAAATTTACGTAAAAAAGCTATCAATTAAGTAACCATCCCGCACTAGGCCACGTGGCAAGATATAGTATCTTTGTAACCATTCTCATCGTGAGAGAAGACCCGACCCCAGCAGTGGGACAATTTAGGTTGTAATGAACCATAATTTAAAGTTAGCTATGAAGAAAAAAATATTTAATCTGACATTAATAAAATACAAATTATGAATATTTTCACAGAAGGTAATATTTATTATCTGCAGACTTTAAATAATAAGTACGAGTAGATGACTAAATAAAATTGGAAACGAACCAAAGAGCGATTATTTTATCAGTATAAATACTACAGAAAGGAAAGTAGGTAACCTATTATTAAAGAAACGGCAGTTAGAATTATCAAAATCTGGTCGAACCAGTAATAAAGAATCAACTAATAAATAATTTCATAAGATGGCGCCCATAAAACACAGACTAATTTTTGGCGCCATTTTTTATTTTTATCAAACACGATTGAGTAATATTGTTTTTATATTTATCCGACGCTACAAATTGCACGATTTTTAGTTTTATTTTTTAGCTAATAGAGCTCAAAATACACGCACTGGTCGACCAGCTATAATTTGAAAACCAAACAGTGGGCGTGTGAAAAAATGGCTTATCGAAATTTTTTTGTTAATTCGATTGTAAAAAGCTATGTTTATCGACGTCTTGAAGGGTGCACCCATAGAGTAGCTGATTAGACCAATAACAAAATAATTAAAAAGTTAAAGTAACCTTCATCCGGAAACGAATATTTTTAGTGATTTGAAATTAGGTCCGTTCTTCTACTAGATTTCAATAGATTGTCCTTTTAAAACAATGTGAACTAATGTTATGTTCAATCACGATGGTCAAATAAGAATTATTAGACTTATTTACTTATTAGCTACTCCAAGAGCATTACACACAAATCACTTACAATATTATAATGTACTCGATAATAATTTCCAGTATGTATGTCAATGATTGGCGTCTACCGCTACTATGATATTCCGTATTATAGTATATATTCTAAGCGTCTAGTCTTAACAAAACTTACAGAATTTTATGGAGAAAACTAAGTATGAAGATTCTCTCATAGTCTTCATCTATCGAAGCAAATTATTAACATGTCGAATATCATAATGTTAGAAGTGCACTTAAAATTCAAATGAAACCTTGTACAGGTGAATAAAATTCAATCAACACCATTATCACTAATTTATATATTATAAACACGTGGATAACCTACGATCACTGTTTTCAGACTCTTTCCAAGTTGATTGGTATCATTTTCTTGAAACCTCATTGAAGTTGGTACAGTCAGAGAGAGAAGAAAAACAAAATAGTCAAAATGTTTGTTCCTTTGAAAACCTGCAGGGTGTCGTTGCTTCAAATAATATTTTTTTATTATTCCATACATTATCATCGTCAATGATAGAGCCTGTCAAACTGATTATAGTGAATTTCTTTCAGAACTTCAAGTCGATAAACGTAAATGCGCCTCATTTAATATTTTTTTCATCACAAGGCTAATGTGATGTTTGCATACAACCGAAGCTCGTTAAGTGTTAGAAATAAAATCATTATGTGTTATAGTAATAAAAGCAAACAACTGTACAAAAAAAGTTGTATTATAGCGCCAAGCCAATAAGGCACCATCGTTTAATTGGTTGGCGAAAAGAGATGCTGTGAGCACAGAGTAGGCAGATGTAGGTTATGTGACAGAGAACGAAAAACTTAAATCTGTAGAGCTGAGTTATACTGCATACCATCCTATTTTCAAATTAAGTGCTACCATTTTAAATGATAAGAAAGCTACATAATATAGAAAAAATACAGAAAGTATCTTACAGAATATTTGCCTTTTATTTTCAATTCATGAATAATGGTGAAACTTTTCGCTGATCACTGTAAGTCGCTCAATAAGTAAATAAATACACTTAGGATAGTTTCAAGACACGACCGCTCCAGTCAGTGCCGGATTTAGATGAAAAGAGGCCCTAGGCTATTCCACTTATGGCCCTTTTAATGGTCGGAATATCAATATGTCATAGCAATAACGATTTGAATGTAGGCCCCTCTTGATTCTGAGGTCCTAGGCTGAAGCATCGTTAGCCTATAGGAAAATCAGTGAACACTCACAGGGACCAGGGCCGGATTCTCCTAGGACTATTCCCAGCCATAGTTCACTATGTCAGCCAGATGCGTCGAAGTAGACATCACACAACTTTCAGAACATTATAGTAAACAGCTGAGAATGCAGGTTCCGAAGCATTTTCCTCCAACTAAGTAAGTAATAACTAATTTGTTAGAAGCATACAATTTCAATGATTGATCCAGGTAGGAACTAAAGCCGGTTTGCGCGTGGAAGTTTGACATTCCAACCACTACGACTTACTAATGTTGCACAGCTTCGATCACTCAAAACAGCTAAACGAATAAAGTATGGTATATCTGTCTAACTCTCGTACTCTGTGGTGCGGCATCCAATCACGGGACATGATTTATAGTGCGAAGGATTCCGCCGGATGTTTGTTTAATCGATTACTCTTATGACGGTAGCGCTGATTGCTGCCTTGTACTTTGGCATCGGATGGGATGACTTCTTTATCCAGTTCCAGTTAAATTGAGTGTTTGGACAAAGATGAGTCAAATTTGAAGTCGCAAATTATATATGTTGATTCGTCCTGATAAGAATTAACATTATTTATTGATTTCCTTACAGCATCTCTGAATTAGTTTAATACATTTTTTGTGTTTGATTCGATTTAAGAATCATTCAGTTGAAAATTAAAAAAAATTAATACAAAAATTTTAACTACACGAAAAGTAAAAAAGATTTAAATGTCTTATGTAAAAAGATGGTGTTAAAACAAGATAGTATCAGCAAAATCTGAATTAAAAAATCCTAACTTTCGTAAAAAATGCACTCGAAACAATTGCTACTTGTTTTTATCAAGCGTTTTATATACGCGTTTTTAGCAAATTCGGCAAAAGTACGTTGTCTTTTTCGATCAACATTGTTAGTGTTAATTTGTATTAAAGTGTGCGTGATTATGAAGAAGATGAAACACTGTCGAATTTGCTATTTATTTATTTTTTAAAGAAAACCGACAGCAATTATAGACGCATTTGTTATTAACATATTGATTAATAAACTAGATATATTGTTCTGTACTGAGATATTAAAAAAATAGTACATGATATATTACACCAGGTGGCTTAAATACCTTAAAAATACTTAAATAGTTTGAAATTAACTTCGCATGACAATTCAAAAGGGTGGTAAGGTCACGGTGGGTGACCGTACCTTATGGTTTGCTTGGGAAAGCGATGTAAAGATGTACAGGCAGACGGACAGACGGAACCATTTGGCATTCCCACGATAGCGCCAATTACCATCACCCTCCCAGGACAGGGTTAGTTAGATATGGTGCCTTATGAACGTATGTAAATCGAAGTATCTGTCACTAAAATTTAGGGAAGAGTATTTTGTTTTCGATCGAGCACTGTTTGTATTGACAGAGGATTATATGAAATAGAATAAAGTTTTAAATGAAATGACAAGATTAAGTAGAAGATTAAGGATTAAGATAATGATGCTAAAACTGAAAATGTCCAATGTACATCAACGCTTCAGCGGCAGTCTTAAAAGAAGAAGCTATGCAAGAAACTTCCAATGAGAATATTTTCGACCCACAGTTACAACAGGCACTTATCACTTATGTTTACATCGAACTTCCATGTTTAGGCAGTACTCATTACAACTTACCGTAAATCCAAATGACAGAGTGGTATACCGTTTTTATGTAAATCGATGGTCAGTGACCGTGAATCATAGAAGCCATCACTCTGCGATTACATCGCGGGGTGCCACGTCGCGTGACCCTTAATGATCAACTATTGAACCTTTTAGGCTCGATTCTCAGTGGATCTTAAGGGGCCAAAATCTAAAAACATCTGTTTTTACAGTCCATTTAACGTTGACTTAGTAGTCACACAAAGGGTACCAAGTTCGATGCCCGATCGGGTAGATATTGACGTGTTTGTTTATAATCGGAAAGTAACTGTTCTTGATAATATTTTACTGGATTTCTATCCCAATGGCGACAGAGCGAGTCCTGTCACATGATTCTACGAACTTGTATGTACATGTATGTACATATGAGCGTGTGGGTGATTATTTTTTTTGATCTCCGCTAGAAACTATTCTAAAAATTTATAGACATAACAAATGTTTAAATGATCTTTATGTACATGATGGATAATTATATAACATAATAATCCAAAACAATAGTTGTTATAATTTTTGCCTGTTTGTCTGTGCCTTTGTGCGCGCTTATCTCAGAAATGGCTTAACCGATTTGCTTATGGTTTTCACTAATGTATTTCAGCAAGTATCACTTAACATTTAAAGTTCATTTCAGTTTAATCCGTGTGTAAATTAAAAAATCACAAATGAGAAAGCCAGTCCTGAAACAGTGCTAGTGCTAGTTTTTATTGTAAGGCGTATTTTTTCTGAAGCGAAGAGAGGGAGGTTTGTTAGTTACTATACGTGACAGTACGACAATTACCGTTTATGAGATACCCTAATTAATTGTCAGCATTGAATTTTATAATTGTAAGTATAGAAAGTATTCAAATGTGGAGTACAACACGTTTCCAACGGCATATTTTATGTTTCATGTGAACTATCTTCTAACTCGATTATTACTGTATTATTAGTTTCAACGATTATTCGATTGTAAATTTAACCATTTCAATTTTATTTCATCGCAGTAAAACGTGTTATTTTTCAGTTATATTTTCTTTTATTTCAACGAATTCCTTTTAACCCACACCGATAATTATAATATAATGTACGTGTCTAACAATGACTATTGTAGAACAACAATAAGAAGAATAGTAAACATTTATAGAGTCACAGTACTTTTACAAAAGTAGCTAATCAAAATAAGATTTACACAATACACATTGACTTTGTTGCAATTGTCATTGTTGCAGAGGTACTAGACGACCACCGCTTACAATCAGAAAGATATAATATACAATACATGGAACCCAAGGTTAGAAGATCCCTATTCCGTTTCGTACCAACGTAATTCCACCCAATTCCGGATTCGAACCCGTGCCATATGGGGCGGCCGTTACCACGTGACACGCCACCTGACCACTGCACGTGCTGAATGTTTTTGTGAGGCGGCTGGGAAACAGCGAGGCTTCTAGAAAAAGTCGCAGTTGCTTCGAATTGGCCAGTGATGGTCATTTAGGAATTTCAATTAACGACCTGTTTCTGTAAGTTATCTGTCCTTTATTGACGTACTGAATTCCACACACTCCATCGAAGCCCTCAACTAAACATAACCAGACAATTAGTTTACAGCAATAATATGACTTGTCTTTAAGAAAACTAAATGTTTTTCAGATACCCGATTTCCAAATACACAGTAATGTTAAAGTAACCTGTATTTGAAACTTAGCAATTATTATAAGTAAACACATATAAGACATTAGGTCCGGTTCATCATTTTCCGGCCCTCATCCTAATCACTCGGGGTCGACACGGTGTGTCCTTTCCTTCCGTACATCTCTATTTTTCGCCATCTCAGTGCACACATCCTTAATCTTCATATCGTCTTACATTAGGGCCGGGTCTCATATCACATATACCCGTTATTGGTCAAAGGAACTAGTTTTTAACACATTTTGGCTTTCTTTAAAACAAACAGATAGATACACCTTTCTACACGTTAAATTGATGTAGCTAGAGTCTGTAATTTAGCAATGATAAGTAAAGATAACTAAGTTCATACAAAAAATATCTGCTGTAAAGGTAAATAAGTTACAGAAAACTGTTATTAAATAAGTACTAATTTAATTTGCAACAATCCGCCTGATACTATGATGAATAATTAAATAAACTAAATAAACTATACGTTCATTGGCGTATTATAAGGTAGCGCAAGAGAGATCAGTAGTACAGCGACAATGTTGGGTGTACAATCGTCGACCACTATCTCTTCGCGCCCATGTTGTGAGTATATATCCGTTTTCTTCATCTTCTAACGAAGATTATTCTAAAATTACCTAAACCTTGAACACTACACCTGTAATATTGTGTATCAATTGTTGTAATTCTACCAATTTACTGTTCCAATGACATCACCACGGCATCCGCTGTGAGATTCATTTTGAGATTACAGAATTAGTGCACCAATTTCATGGTAAGATTAATAATAATGGTAAGTGGGTTAGTTCATCTTACCTTATACTATGGTTAAATTTAACAATAAAAAAACTGCTTGTAACATTTGTTATGTTTACATTATGCAGAATAGTTGTTATTTGTTACAGTCATCTCAGTGTGGATTCCACAGAGCGGGATCGACTGTAACTTTGGTATGTGAGATAACAGAACGAAGGCGGTTTTTTGTGTCATAATGTATAAAATTACGAAGTTGTCTTTCAAATAACACAAATGCTGGACTTTCTATACTTTTCTGAGTCTATATTAATTTCATATTTAGTAGTGCAATCAAAAGTCAACAGTCAATATTAGGTCAACCCATAGGGGGTCAACCGTATTGCCCTGTTACATTAAGATCGTGAGGGGTCGAAGGGACCGACTACGAAAACACTCGATATGAGGTAACTTCTATTCTCATATCGCATAATATGAAGAGATAAAATTAATCATGCCTATTTATATAATCAAAGATTATCCCAAAAATATATTTAAGGGAACAAAAAATGCACGCAAAGTTTGTACAACGGCATTAATTATTCCTAAACAAAATATTGTTCCAGTAGGCCCGAAAAATAGAAAAGTGATACAATGAGGTACACTTAATGCGAACCTAAATAATAACATAATATCAAACACAAAGATGACTAACAATTTCACATTACCCATATAAAACATTATATAACTGACAAAAATACGTTACATGAGGCCTTGATCATACTCAGACGTGAAAGAAGAACGCATGCAAAACTTTATCGAGCGAGTATGAGGTAGGGGCCGTTTTAATGTAGGGGGGTGAAGAGTTGATGTAATTACGATCACACACCCCACACCCAACACTACAGTTATTTTAATCATCTAACCGTACTTCATTATGGCGTTGAGATCTGTGCATTTGAATTAAAATGATTTTTCTCTAGATATTCGAAGGTTTTTGTTAAAATGGTTTACTCTCCTGCTGAAATGGGTCCAGTAAGCCAACCTTAACGTCGGTGAGTAGACCCAGGTTTTATTCTCGGCCGAAGCAGAAATTTACGTGACAGATTAATGTTGCGTCTCATCTGATAATGATCTCGTGGATTTTTGTGATCTCATTGTGTTTGTCCATGGCACCAGCCCATCTCATAGCCCAGTTGGTAGTGATCCTGCCTGCCGAGCGAGGGTTCCCGGGTTCGAATCCCAGTCGGGGCAGACATTTATATGACAGATAAATATTTGTTCTCGGGTCGTGGGTGTTTGTGATGTCATATTTGTGTATATCCATGCCGCCCGCAACACAGGGGATGGTAGTGCGGGGGGGTGTGAGTGTGTAAACGTTTATTATTATTATTATTATTTATTAATATATCCTATTCATTATTTTGTTTTAGCTAGTATTTACTAGTATTATAAAGGAGAGTGCCAATTTTGTGAGTTTGTGTATATGCGGAAAGTGATCTATGGAACCACGGCCACCTACCTTTTACTATTTTCAAGGTGCATCATTCCAGAAGGACATAGCCTATATGATATTTGTGTAATTCGAACGGAGCCAGAGCGGGACCCCAGTTAATATTAAAAAAATGATTATTATTTAAATTGATTCCAAATAATTGGTATAATTATATTAAGTGCTGGCAAACTAGTTTTTCTGAAGCAAAGCGAGGGCTGTGCTTCAAAAAAACTAGGCCTTGCGAGTTAAATACCACTTGCATTGTTATAGGACTGGGTTTTTCTCGCTTTATGAATTACTAATTACAACATAAATTTATAACTTTTTTATTTATGGATGAATGCCATAACGAAATCGATTAAGCCTTTTCTGAGATTAACGGGAACAAACGCAGAATCAAACAGACAAAAATTCTAACAACTATTGTTTTGAGTTCTATTTCGTTAATAAAGGCTCCTAATAGTAGTTTTTCTCGTATATCTTTAATATAGATGAGTTTAATATTTTCCGTGCATTCTAACGGATAGTAAAACAAACTGCCGGCATAATTACAATTTTTTCAGCGTCTACAACAATGATAATGGTAATATTACAGCACAGATAAAGAATACCGTCGAAGAAACCCATTTTATTTTAATTTCTGTTACAGTTTCCATTGCATGTGTAGGTATAATAAGCACACGAGACGAATAGTTACCCAATGTTTGGTACATTCCAAACCATATTTTTGTAAATTATAGAACCAGTTCCCAGCCAAGCCTTGCCTACATCGATTCAGCGAAAAATTTCTACACGAACGAAGTGAGCGGTGTCTCTATCCTCTACCTGCGCAGGAGCAAGATTTTTTTCAATAATTTGACGTTTTTTTCGAAAGATACCAAACCGCTATTATTTTGTCATAAAATGTTTATCACGATATCTTGGGAATTGGTATGGTCTCGGAGACCGACCGTGTAAATTTTTTATAGGGCCAACATCAACATATCTATTGATGGTCAAATATCATGGTACTGATTTTTTACGTTACTACTCAACAAAAGATGGTCACTGCCACCCATATGAAACACAGAAGATATCACCGACGCGTTACATAACTTAAACAAAACAGAAAAGCTTCTGTTTAGTTGGTTCTCCGACATAGCAACAGAAACATCTTAAAAACTTAATGGTAAGATGTTATAAACTTAATATAAAGAAGAAGTCGGACCGTGTGGAATTAAACTGGATGATACAGAAATCAGTGACCTCCATCAGGAGACATTAAACGCTATTGTTTCGTCCATTTCAACTTTTATATCAGAGCTTCAATACCGATTATTCTGGGGGCTTTCTGGCCAAATAGCCAAATAATCAGTAAATATACTCAGCAGCGCGCCCGGAATTCAAACTTGGCATATTCCTACTTGCGCTATGCGTTTTGGCAATTTTAAATTGGTGCACACCTCAAATGCACAAGGACAGTTGGTACGTAGGCAACCACATTAGAAATTATAAATCATCTAAAAAATGATTATCTAACGCCTCAGTCCGCGCTTCTCAATGGACAAGAAATTACAGATCAAGATATAGGTGGAAATAAAGTTAAAGCATCAAACAAACATTTACATCTTGAAGAATGTGATGAAATAACTAAACCATGAAATATAATTGATTTTAGGAATCAAAATACCATCTCTTAATTCAAATAAAAGCAATGACAATGAGGCAGTAAATATAGTAAAAAAGGCTGGAGAAATTGATATTGATACATGATAATCGAGGAAACACAGTGAAAGGTGTTATAATGTATTACTAATAAATCTTTGGTTTGACACTAAAATTGACATTCAAACCTGCTTAAAATCAAAACCAGACTCTCCGCAATCTGCTATCAACCAACACTTCCTACTTTGGCCACATAGCACGGAGACAGCCAGACAGCTTTGACTATTGTGGTGGGCAACGTAGATGGAAAAAGACCTAGTGGCCGATCATCTAGCCAATGGTTCAACACCGTAAACAAGACAAATATATCACGTCACGATAATTCATTCATATCATGCAAGCAAGGAAAGATAGATTACCGTGTTTGGTAAGTCTTGCAATAAAGTATTGTTTGCCTAGACAGCAGTGTTTGTTCAAAGGAGCTGGGAATGTCTAGAAAAAAAGTAATAAACTATTATTTAAAAACGTAAAAAAAAATTAATCTTTCTGCACCACAATTTTCTACCCTTATATTACAATTACGACATTAAAATTAATAGACGTTCCATACTTTTTTAAATTTTTACGCTACACAAGTTGCATGCATGATTATTTTATTGATAACAAGATAAATCCAAAAACCGCTTTCTTGTCATTTAGCCAGATATCTGACTACAACAAAAAATTTTAAGTATTAAGGAAGTGAGTTGAATTGGCCTAATGAATTTAATTAATGTAGCCGAAGCCGAATAGTAATCGAATATTCGTTGCAACGTTAATTCAAATCCATTTCACTATATAAAAACACCACGGGAAAATAATGTCTTGGACTCCAGGAGGAATGAAGTCGGTATTCATGCGATATAATGCGGATCCCCTGCATCCTTTTCGGTTGGCAATACTACGGTGATGCCTATGGTGTTACTGACGTAAATGGTTGACGGTGACCAATTATCGGGTGGAGTGTCTGCTCGTTCGTCGGCTATTTACAAAAAAAGCCTGCCCCGCTCCGTGTCTAAGTAGAATCGGTACATTTTATTGTTGGTACAATTTATAGATTACCTGATGATTGAGTCTCGCCGTGACCGTGATCCACGTCATTCGGTCGAAATATAGATAGAATACACAAAAATCGTGAGTACCCGTTACGTTACAGTTGGATTGTTATACGATTAGATATATCCGATATTTTTTTAAACGCTCACGCGACGATTCTCTGCGGTACGTTTGGCATAGACAGCAGACGCCTAAGAACAAAACATTTCTTTCATATAAATGTCCAAGACCGGAATCGAATCCGAGGTATTCCAGTAGTGACTACCAGCTGAGCTAAGGTCGTCAACATATTTTATCACAGCGACAACCAACTTAATTTACCGTGCCTTGCAAAGGACAGAATTGGAACGAAAATTTCGTTAACTGCAATCATCCGTCCAACACCCGACCGCGACGAGTGCGAGTACCTAAACTTGGTCGACCGCTTACGATAAAAAAGTAAATTATAGGCGTGTTCAACGGTTGCACTAACTAGAAGGGTGACGAGCCGCCGCTCACTACACACAAGGTTCACGGCCAATCGGATTAACATTAAGTTAATCGCTAAATAATGACTGTCACATTTGTCACCTCAACCCTTTTTGGCACCTCCGATTGCATCTTTAGTTCTTGTTTGGAACCTGCGTTCCGTAATAACATGCTTCCTATACAATTTTAATATAGACGCGGTGGTGTAGAAAATATTGTATACACCAGGTAAATAAACGCGTCTTTTGCTGACATGCGGTCCTAAGCGCGGTGCTAAGCAAGCGAACGAACACATATGTACAAACCGCGTTTGTAAAATTTCTTACTGCAATGTCTAAGAAAAACCATCGTTTTAACCGTATTAACGCTAATTGCTTGAAATGGTATTTAATTGAAATATACATTATTCTGGACGAATATTGGCCAGTCATGAGTGATAATTATATTCACTTTGTTTTGTCTCTATAATGAACGAAGTCGGGTCAGGCCGCTAGGTCCAACGAATAGATAATAGTTTATATTACTAAATTCATTTGATATTTATCTAAGAAATTTAGCTACAGTCGCCATCTTGTGAACAAACACGTAAAATCTATATCATCTCCATCTATCGAAAAAGTTGTAAAGTAATGATCCTTTGGGAGCTGTGTAGTTGTCTAATACGTCACGAGATGGCAGGAGACGTCTTCTTTTAACCGCTGTATTGTCATTAATTTTTCTTTGGATCGCCTGAGTGGGCATTTTAAATTCACCTATAACTTATCGTATCAATTTAATTCAACAACAACAACAAACGATTTTATTGACAAAAATTAATTATTATTTAATGATATTGACGAAAATAAAATGTATTATATTCAGTAAAATATTTCCATTCTCATGAGGCTATTCGTTAGACCTCTATAGACGCAATGGTGGCAGAAGTCGTCCAATCTTGATACGGGTTACTGGTATGGCACTAAATTCTTGTGAGTGGATGAAGTAGAATCGGGTAAAATGAACTTTATACGTCGCATAAGAATTTTTAATTCCTCAGAGGCAGGGGATATGCATTCGGGGCCGGAAGCGCTTAGGAGCGCGCAATTGCTGGACACTAGACGGATGTTAGATGTTTATGTCAAGCTGTGTGATGATTTCTAACGCTGCATTTCATCTGACGAAGAGCTATCTAGTATCTCTGAAATAGTGTCCAAGCCAACTGAGCATGAGCACCAAGTTGAGTTTCCAACAACCTCACCTAACCATAACCCTAAGAACGACCGACCGACACGGGATAGTGATTTATGCTATGGTCTTAAGGCCGTAGCATGTTAACTCAACGGTAGTGTCTTTATATCGATGGTTTAAATTTAGGTTTTTGAGCCTCTCATATTTTGTATTATTAGGTACTTACATTCTTAACTCGACCTGATCGTTGACTTAGCTAAGATTATAGGAATAGTTTGTTCAATAGTTTATAAAATTCTATGTTTAGGCAATATAATTTTCAAGTTCCAAAACCAGTTCCGGGCAGGTTTAAACTTTTGTAATTACCATGTGTTTTTTTTTTATAAGATATGCTGAGGAGTTTCTTTCGCCGTTTCTTCTTCTCAATGTTAAAGCACCTTTTCGAAACGGTGGTGGAAGAAAAAAATTACGCGCATAAGTGTATTTACAAATTGCCTATATAGTTAAATGATTTTGTATTTGAATTTAATTCTAATTATTAAAGACATTCTTTAGTAATTTTCTTGTATCTTTTATCTAGTTAATGTGGATTTTCTTTAATTAATTTTCTTGTGATGAATATCTTATTGTTATTGTGAGGTCTTAAATTATGTCATCATTGCCACATTTAATTTTAATATGCATGTTTTTGTCCTTGTAGGCGACACAGGCGTTCCATACAAGCATATTCCTAAATTAAAATCTTAATCTTATGTTCTCTTACATTATTCCTTTATATTTTTGTAAAATGTCGGTACCTTCATGTTTATTTATATTTTTGATTTTTATTAAAATAAAGGAGGGTAGGTGGCTGGTTGATCAGTCATCCTCTCGATCTTTCGGCAGAACGACGCGTATTTTTTATTCTATCCCCTACAGTTGTCTGGTTTTCGAGCCAAATCTAAATCGGCATAGAATGTTTAAAACGCATTCCCATCGTGTTTTAACGCGTCAGCAACGCGAAGATATCAAGAAACGGTTATATTGCGCCTCCCTGCAGATGACCTCTACTCAACTTGGCGTAACGGTCCCCCCGCGTAGCGCCTGTAGTAACATTACGCCGCGGCAGCAGGGTACTGATGAAGTCAAGATGGAAAAAATTGATAAAACATCACCTTCAGCAGCAGGTCAAAGTGGTGATTCCGTCCGAAGCGCGGCGACATCGGGAAGAACAAAAATATCTACCACGTCGTCACTTGCTCGACGGAAACAATTGGAATTGGAAGCCGCCGAAGCCCGAGCCAAGATTCAACTGGAATTCATAGATAAACGGTTGGAACGTGATTTGGCACTTGCAGAAGTTAAAGATGGTGACGAAAGGAATAGTACATGTAGTAAACGAGAACAGAACAAACAGATGTATAAAAGTGTAGAAAAATGGTTAGACAACAGCCAGTTGAAACGGAGCTCCAACCTCGACGCGCCAGTCGAGCCCACGGCAGCCGCTACACCGCATAAGAGCGCGAGCGTACCGCATCAGCAGGATGTCCCCAGTAACAGCATCGAACAACTCGCCTACACACTGCGTGATATGATGGATTACTCATCTGCACAAAGAGAGGATCGCCTACTCAGTCGACTGGCCACACTCCGTGAATTACCAATATTTAGTGGCGATTGCATTTAATGGTTACATTTCAAGTGTGCGTACCAAGAGTCGACTAGAATTTGTAGATTCAGTGACACTGAGAACCTGTGGAGATTGCGTCGAGCGCTGCGAGGCGACGCCAGAGAGGCGGTGATGGACCTACTCATAGGTAACACTACGCCTGCAGCTGTAATGGAAGCATTAGAAACACGTTTCGGAGGATCTGATATTATTATTAGTAACATAACAATGCAGTTAAACAAGTTACCAGCTGTGCCCACTAGTTACCAACAGGAGTTGATTAATTTTTCGGTGAAAATTAGTAATTGTGTGGCAACAATACGTGCATTACATCAAGAAGATTACCTGCGCAGTCCAGAACTCGCGACGGCGATTATTTCTAAATTACCGAGCACGTTAATAGGAAAATGGACTGATTATTGCTTATGATAAAATATTAGAAGGTTGCTCTAAATTAGAATTATTGGCTAGTTTCTTAAAAATGAAGCCATGATGGTGTCAGTCGTCGGATTAACAATGGCGCACGAACAGAAGAAAATAACTGATGTCACTGATAAACGAAATATAGAAAAAAGATTACTCAAACATCCCGTATTTGCAACCACGCAAGTAATAGAGGAAAACTGTTTATATTGCCATAAATCACAACACAAATTGCCGGATTGCAGAATGTTTAGACGCGCGATGCGTAGGGATAAGTGGCGCTTCGTAAAAAAGTGTGGCTTGTGTTATTGTTGCCTCTTGGCACGGCACGACAAGGAGACGTGTCCAGCTCCTGCGTGTGACGTAAACGACTGCGGGTTGCGTCATCATAAATCGTTACACTGGACAGCCAAACCCTTGTCGCAGTCGACAGACGCTAGCCGGCCCGCTGCTTTACCTCCATCTACAGTGGCGCATGTTGCATCTACTAATAGTAATAATCAGAACGTTGAAGTCGTGCTGAAAGTGATAGAAGTGCAATTAAGTGGACCAAAAGGAGT